>JAASFE010004761.1:171334-191057 GCA_013365205.1 Pseudocercospora cruenta
AAAGCGTAAGCGTAGTAAAGGCTTATTCTAAGAGCTAAGGGCAAATAATAATAATAGCGCTATATTCTTCTTACTAAAGAAGATTAAATAGACTCTTACTATATAAGCTCGTAAAGAATAAGAGAAAGTAGACTAATAAGCCGCTAAATAGCTTAAGAAGGAAGAGTCTCGTACGAAGGCTTAGTAGCGGAAAGTCGCTATTTAGTTATATAAAGAAGAATACTCGAAGATAGCTATAAAGAGGGTAGCTTAGAAGCTAGTAGATACTACTAATAAATAATATAATAAAGAGATTAAGTAGGCGACTCGGCAACTCTAAGATAGTCTATAATAATTAGCTAAGAAGCTAAGAAGTCGTAAACAAGTGCTAGTTAAGCCTCTAGTTAAGGTATTACAAAGTAGTAAGGTATAGAAGTTAAAAGCCGAGATTTAAGGTAGATCTTAGCCTATATATAGTACGTAACAACGATATAAGCTATAGCTATAATATGCACATTAGATTAAAGCCTATTATCATAAGTATCTACTATTTTAATATAAACAACATATCTCTAATAGTTATTAAGAAAATGCATGTTAAAGTACCTTAGTTGAAACCTCGGAAGTGTGCATCACGTGCGGCTATGCATCACGCCCGCTTGACTTCTACATCGACACAATGCCATCGGACACCCCCGGCGCATGGCATTCTTCATCAAATTGTAGATACGATTGAAATCATGACCTCTTCACGTTCCCTCTCGATCTCTTCTGCAGACCGCGCGCTCTTCCATGAGCCTTACAACCTCCTATACAATCCCTTCCACAGCAAACCCGTTCTCGTCCACCAGTACGCACGATATGAAATTTCCCAGTCCATCACTGTTGCTAAACTTATTCCTTTGTAGAAGCAACAACACGCGACGTCCAGCGTTCTCCTCACGACCCTTTCTAGGACCTCTCCTCTTCGACAACAACGACTCCGATGCCCGTGATCATTGTGCAGCAGAACGGACTTTTCTGTCATGGTTACGTTTGTCAATCTACATGGCAGTAGTTTCCGTGGCGATTCTGATTAGCTTTCATCTCAAACACCAGCCAACTGAGTTGGAGACAAAAGTGGCGTTGCCTTTTGGGGTTGTGTTTTGGGTTCTTGCACTTTGTTGTATGGGAAGCGGTGAGTAACTGGAGAGTGTGGGTGAGGATGGGTGACAGCTGATGAGTGATATAGGTCTTAATAATTATGTCAAGACTGTGAATCGGTATAGTCGGCGACAGGCGCTTGTGCAGAGTGGATGGGGAACGCAGGTTGTTTTTACTGTTGTGGTGAGTTCTGCTACGTGATGGTGGGCTTCGGGATTTGGGGAGGCTGACGATGATTTCAGGCTGTTGCGATCGTGGCGGCTTGTGTACTGTTTTTGAGTACGCAGGCTCAGGTGCAGAAGTGAGGAAGAGCGGCATCAGCTTCTTGGTTGAATCGTGCTTGTCTCAAAAGTTGACGACCTTGAACATGAGTTGCACTCCTGGTCTATCACTGACTTCAAGACATGCGAAGAAGATGCAGTGAGCTTGGTAACACTGGACCGGGCCCGACACAGACCTTTTCAGGAAGCGGCCATGATGCAGAAAATTTGCAGATACACTGGCGATCTTCACAAGACCGACTCACATTTGCATGCTTAAGAGCCTTCCTGGCCGTTGCCACCACAATACCGGGATTCTCTACTTCGTCTGACGGGAGAGCCGCAAAGAGCAGTACAGACCCACCATTTGGTCGATAAGCTCTGCCCAAGTCAGCTCTGTTACCACCTCCGCCGGCCTCGAGAATGCTTTGGCCTTGGCTTCGGCTTGTTCGCTTCTTCAGCTGGTTGTGTGATCCCACATGCACGGTCGGCGATTTCTCCCAGAGTTGAGTTCTCCATTTGTCCTATCCTGTGTGGACTCAGCTTCGGATAGCGACCGCCTGAGACAGTGTATGGCTCTCCATGGAAGTACATTCTTCTCCACGAGGATTTGACAGCAGGTGGAGTGTATGATATCCTAGGGAAACATAGATCCGCACGTCGATCCTCAAATGCTCGTCCTCCAGTGAGACGACTCTAGGTGTGAAGAGGAATTGCACAGTTCTGGATTGTCGCAACAGCTGGCCCTGGATAGGTTTGAATATGGAAGGAGACTTTGAGCCGGGACGAGCAAACATCAAAGCCCGTTGGAGGTGACATGATCCGGCAATAGTGTCACGGAAGGTACGGCATACGCTTTGGCTAACAATGGCTGACTTGAAGCCTGATAGATCATCTGAGCAAAGCTGCAATAAGATGTTCTCGAGGTGCTCCGGGACATGAGCGACTCGACTGCCGGCAGAGGCCATGACCTAGCAGACGTCAGAGAATTTCGGAAACAGGAAGCGCGTTACTCACGAGCGATATCTTCGAGGTCTTTGATGTATTCGGAGGGACTGAAGAGCGTAACTCTGAATCAAGGTGCAGAGGCAGTCAAAGGTTCATGGTCAGCGGCTTTCGTCAACATCCGAGGCGGTCTTGTGACAAGGTGCACGGACTCAAACGCTTCATTCGTCTGGGCAAGCACTCACTTCGCCGCTTCACAGGACATGTCGTGTGCCAAGGTCGAGCCTTCGGGTGAACGCACAGACCAGGCTACCTTACACATCCCACGCTACGCTTGAGCCCATGTACTTCAGCTTTCGCTTGAAGCTTACGAACTCAAAGCCATATCCTGATACGGGCTGTCCAGTCAGCCTAGCCTCGAACGCTATACGTAAGCTTGCCATACCGATCTTTTGCGGCTCTTTTCAAGCGACACCGCCTAGGAAATGGCATCCTCTCCAGGATATCGAGTGGCGCACATCCCAGAGCTGCTTGAGGCCATACTGCTGCACCTGGCTACCAACGTCAGACGTCACATATACGGGTATCGCAATGATTGCTCAGGCCTTTCGACAATCCTCATGAGCCAAAGCACATGCATCGCATTCCGCGACACGATCGCTGGATCTGTGAAGCTTCAACTGTTCAACAAGCTCTTTTCCTGGCTCTTACGCAGCAGACCAGCACAGAATTCGAGAAGGAAAACCCCTTCGCCAAATCCCTGGGATGCAGTCCTCACACGCAGTGCCTGGCATCCGAAGATCAAAGCCTTCGTCTCGCGATCAATGCTCGTATCGAAGGAGTCGTCCACCCAACTTTGCTATGGCTCCCAGCGGAGATAGGCGACGACGAGCAGTTCATGGGAGCTGAACCTTCTTGGAAAAAGATGTATCTCATGGATCAGCAATACGAGGTCATTTCGGTTTGGTCATACAAGGACGCAAATTATTTCACGACAAGACTTAAGAAGCCCACTCTTGGCGATCTTGCCGATGCTGTTGCCTTGAAGTACGCGGTCAGGTAGTGAAGAATGATGAGAGATATGAGGCGGTACAGGCTGGGCAAGGGGATCGAGCGGAGCAGCACGCAGATTGAACCTGCGTTGGACGACTGATTGGTGAAGCTGTTGTTTGTGGTGCGCATGCAACTGTCATTGGGAAGATCAGATATCCAAAAGCTGTTGTCTTTGGTATCCTTGAGGAACAAGCCTCAGAGCTACACGGTAGCTCTTTGACCTGAACACAGTTGCTGCTTACATGCTAGCATGTCAATTGCCGGGTCCGCGAACAGCACAAATCACATGCAAGTGCACATTATGGATTAGAAGACCATGCATGATCATGCCTGAGCCTGCTTCGACTGGAAACAGGATGCATTGCTCTGCATACTGGAGCTGGAGGCTTTCTCCCTGCTTGAACTCACGAGTGGAAGATGCAAAGGGTCAACCGACGATGGGATATCAGCCTGGAGACCCCATTGAGCCCATTGTGATAGACAAGACTTCAATCGAGGCCTCTCCACGGCACAATGACCTTGTATGAGCATTGCGCAGACTCATAGCTAAGTCGAGGGCAGCGATCGCATGTTTTGAAGTAGGCCCGTCAACCTTGAGAATGCAGCGGCACGTGGCAATCTTGTGGCTTCACGCTAGAGGATCTGGACTGATGCAGGAGTTTGGTCCGTTGCCTAAAGCAGTAAGTCCGGACCAATATTGACATCGATCTCACCTAATGGGATCGCAGTGGCTGCCTGAGAATGCGGCTCGACGACATCCATGGCTGAGGAAATGTTTATTACAATAACACTCGTGCGTGCTCTCAGCTCAGTCTGCAAGATCGTATCGATTCTGGCACCTGTCTGTCACTAACATGTATTTCCTACCATCGCTATTAGGAGTCGCTGCTTTGGGTGCTGCTGCACCAAATCCTGCACCGGGCCCGCTGCAAAGTGCACTCTGTGCTCTCGACAATGCCATCATCTCGAAGCTCACAGCAATTCCTACTGCGCGTTCATCAGCCTTGGCTTTTTGTAGCAGTTTCATAAGCATACCACCAGTGACGACAACAGTAGTCGTTGCAACAGTCACACCTCTAACGTAAGGAGTATCTCTCTAAAAAGATGACTTGTTGATTTGGAATCGCTGACCTATTCACGACCTAGAACCGTCACCGAAACAACATCAACAGCCTACATCACCCAGACCGATCCACCTATCACAACCACATCAACAGCCACTCTCGATGCCAGAGCTCTGCCAGCGATCGCAACACCATCAGCACTAAAAGTCCTAGCCTCAAGCGCAATCTCTCGAGTCTGCTCCTGTATATCCTCCCAAATCCCTCGCGCAACCACAACGATCCCTTCAACATCCACTGCTCCAACCTCAACATTAACAGCAACACCCACCGGCACATGCCTAGCCACACCAATCAGCAACGCAAAAATGCACTACTTCTGCGGCGGCGGTAACAACGATGGTATAGTTCCACCATCATATCTCGACATCGGCACAACATGTCCAGGTGTATGCTACGACATCAACGCTTATTACCACTTAGAAGATTCATATTCCTCATACCCAGCTTTTCTGAATGTCTGTCCTGCTGGGCAAAACGGTTGTCAAGGGATGAATAGTGATTCTGGGTTCATTGGGGTTGGAGATGGAACCAAGACTTTGAATTGTGCTTTTGTTGGAGACGGATTGGGAAGGACGTTGATTTTGACAAAGATTTGTGCTGGGTATGATTATGTTGGTGTTGTGGATTTGATGGGGGTTAATGTTACGATGGGTTCTGTGGCGCCGGCTTGAGAGCGAGAGGTGGCTTGATGAAGATAGATAGCGGAATGAGATCTTGAAGAAAGTATTTGGTGGTCCCTTCGTTGTACGGCTTCTTTACAATTTGCCGGATCTCGGCATCGGAGACGACTCGTGTGATGTGTCGTCTTACACTCGTTCGTTGTGCTGTTTAGTGGCACTTCTCGGAAGTAGCTTCATGGTGGCGGCACGGTCGGCCACCAAGAGTAGACACCATTCTGATCAAGAGTGTACTATGAGCTTATCAGACCGGGGCTCGTCGAAGGAATGTAGTAAGATGCAATAGACTTACTGTAGTGGTCGTTGTACTTGTAGTTGTGCTTGTCATACTTGTAGTCGTGCTCGTTGTAGTTGTGGTTGGAAAGAATGCTATCTCCTGGTCAGCTTGGAATCCTCATCGATGGGTCCAGATTACTTCTCATGTAAGCCAGCTTCAGTATTCCAGCCACTCTGGTACTTTGCAACTGATTTGTGTTGCCTATAGTGAAAGTCATACCACCATTGTCTGTCTAAAGCTTGTCCATTGGTTACAATTGTTCCGGTCGATCAAGGGTAGTTCATACCTTGTATGTACGTCTGCCTTGCCCTGCTGCGTTCTGCATACCGAAGTTCGCTCCAGAATTATAGGATAAGCCAGTGCAATTAGGAGAAGTATCACACGCTGGCATGCAGGCGCTCCAACTTGCAGCTTGGAAGTTGTATGTGATGACTCCAGAGACTGCTCCACCACACATGTAGAGGCACTCGATATCATATGGGTTTCTGGCAGCCATGATGTTGTCGCTGATCGTAGAGCATTGCTGACCGTCTGTGGCGTATGGTATAGTAGTGAAGCCGTCTGTGCCGATGAAGGTAGTCGTGATCGTTTGCTGATATGTCGTGCTTCCTTGAACTGCCTGTCTTCTGCTATTCCTCGCACCTTCGTAACGCTGTGCCGCAGCCGTGATTCGTACATAATTGAAATTGTATTCGTTTCCGATGTTGTTCATGATTGGATAGTCGTGTTGGTCGTAGTGGTCTCGATCGATTCTATATTTCACGGCTGATGAAAGCGAAGCAGATATTATTAGTAAGATGTGATATATGAGCAGGTCGCGAACTTCGTACATGTCGGGAGGCCGTTGGGGAGAACAAATCAGCTCTTCAACTGTGCTCTACCCGCCGGCAGATCAAGCATTACAAGCTTCAGCGGCAAGCGGATCCGAGTCCGCAAACAAAGCAACGCCAAGGCATGTAAGGGCAGCCAAGCTAGGAGATCTCGAGCGTGCAACAGGTTATGGGACGCGTAATGTCGAAGCAGAGCAGCTTATCGGCAGTATGGATGTGGGACTGCGATCGCGCTCGGCCGATCATGCTCAGGAATGTGGTCATCTGCACTGTTGAGCAAATGGAAGCGACATAGTTGCTGATCATTGGTAGCACAGAACATTGTCGCATTCTAGAAGTATTGATCTGGAAGGGAGTCTGATTAGAAAAGAGCTCTGACGACACGCTTCGGCCAGCTAGCCAGTCCTAGGCTTCTCTGCCTCTCCTCTGCCATTTCTCGCAGCTCTGCCAGGTTGTGTCGCATACCAGTTGTCACGTCCATTTCGGCGGCTCGAATGAAGAGTTTCCAGTCCCTACGGTATATCTTCCAGCATATATACATTGACAGGATGAGCGGAGCAGCCAAGTAGGATTCGAAAAAGTCTTCAGCATTCGCCGAGCCGCCAATCGGCCATAGAGCAACGTAGAAGCATGCAATGAGACAGAGTATGTTCATCGCGATGCCAATATAGGAGCCCCATATTCCGAAGAACGCCTTGTAAGGGATCTCCTCGATGGACCTGCCTTGCGCTTTCCAGCCAGCTCGGAATCGTATATGACTGAAACAGATGGTAGCCCAGATGAAGAAGTTTGCCAGCCCTGTCAAAGCCAGGAGCCAGTTGAAGAACTGCGGCCCGCCATCTGTAGCCTCGTTCACGAAAGCCAGGAGTCCGAATGAGAGCTGAATAAACACGCACCACATTGGACGGCCGCGTTTGTCAATGTAGGCCAGAGCTTTAGGCGCCATGCCATGAGCTGCCAATGCTTGCATGGTCCTTGTGCTTCCGAAAGCGCTGCTGTTTGCAACTGAGAGCACTGAGAGGCAGATAACCACATTGAATACTGAAGGCAGACCCTTGATGCCGGCAAGCACCATTGCGTAGACAAATGGCGATGCCTTGGTGTTGGCGCCGTGAGAGTTGAGAAGCACATCTGAGTCCGATGGTACGATCAGGCCAAGGATGAAGAGCGATACAACGTAGAAGAAGCTGTGGCATTCTTAGCAGGGTCTGGACTTCGAATCAAGATAGCATACTCACGCTATGCGCCAGAACACCTGTTTTGTCGCTTGTGGTATCGACTTCAGAGGATTCTTTGCCTCTGCTGCCGCGAGTCCACTAAGCTCTGTACCGCCAAAAGCGAATGCCGCCGTCACGAAGACGGAGCAGAAACCTTTGAAACCATGACGGAACGCACCCGGATCATGCCAATAGCGAGCGCCAATGTAGCCTCGATCGTCAGTCGGTACACCTCCGCAATTGATGATGATTCCAAGGATGATGAATCCGGTGCAAGCCAGGATCTTGATGATGCTGAGGACGAACTCGACTTCACCATAGCCACGAACGCCGAATATCTGCACAGCCGATAGGGCTACCAGAAAGACAGTTATCCAGACGCCAATATTGATGTCCTTTGCTGAATCCCAAAAGGCGATGGTCAGACTAGCTGCTGTGATCTCGAACGGCAAGATCACCAGCCACCCTATCGCATAGTCCCAGCCAATTGCGAAGCCCCACGAAGGATCGATAAAGCGGACAGCATATGTGAAGAATGCTCCTGGCATTGACGTTAGTACGATTGCAGTCATTGTATCATGGAATATGCCAAATGCCCACCATTTACGGGGAAGAGCACGGCCAGCTCGGCTAAAGCTTGCATGGTCAGAAGCAGCATAAATCCAATGATCTTCACGCATTTCAGCATACATCGATACGTGAGTGTCCGTGTATACTCACAATGAAGCCCAACACCAGAGAAGCAGGACCTCCAGCTTGCAGTGCGGAGCCAGAACCGACAAAAAGACCAGCTCCAATTGCACCTCCTACTGCAATCATTTGCATGTGGCGACTTTTCAACTCGCGCTTCAGCTGATGCCCGCTCTCCGCGTCAGAGGTGTCGATCGAGCTCCCGCCCTTCTCCTCATCATGGCGTGCCTTTTGCGAATCATCCTCGACGTACTTTGGCGAGCCAGTGTGATATGCCGCCGGTGGCTGAGATGCTTCTTGAGATACCATCGTGACGTATCTCATGCTTCCTGAGATGCAGAGGATGTGATCGACATTCGCAAGGCTTGTCTCGAGCGGAGATGGTGATGGCTCCTGTTATGTTAGATTAACCAGCATGGTCATTGACCAGCTGTGCTGAATGGAGTCGACCGCATTCTTCCACCACCACCACGCGAAGCTTCAGGATTGCCTTGCGGAGCTTATCGTTGAGATGCTTGATCGCCGTGGTGTTCATTCGTGTGTCCACTCTGCCGTGAAGTGCCGCTCTACAACTTTCTTTCATTCGGCCAATCTGGACGACAGGTTACGACATGGTCGAAAAGAAGTCCAGGTTGGCTTGATGAAGGTGATAAGCTTGCAGGTCAAGATTGGTGGTCATCTAGCTGGGGTTATAATACCTGGCAAAGCTTGAAATTGCTCTTGGGCGCAAGTCTACATTGGGCGATGAGGGTGCGTTTACTTCGAAGTCGGTGGATTGGTTTCCCTTTGTAAACCTGTCTACCGATCTACCGGATATTCCACCTGCCTTAATCTACCGACTTATTTACCTCGTTTTCCGGTGGAAAATCGAGGTAGTTGCTATGCGAGATTTAATGAAAGGTCTAAGCGCGGTATGCCTATTTTAGGAGGTATAAGCGTCTACCGAATACCTAACTTTAAACTAGGTTTTCCGTAGATTAGTCGGCTATCCTTATTCCTCTACGTACCGTACGCTATCTACCGATTTATCTACCGTTCTATTTACCTTAAAATCCGGTATCTTTATTAAAAGAGAACCGGTAGACTATTCTTCTACCTAGTCTTAGAAGTTAGAACTACGGTAGGAGATAAAGGCCCGTACGTAGTCTCCCCGTAGTCTAAGGGTCGTAATATAGTAAAAGCGCTATATTATAGAGCTTTAAGGTTTAAGGTTTTACTCTTTTTACGGTCGTAAAAACATAGCACTTAGAATACTTTAAATTAATTCCTAGTAATTATAGATACCTAAGATCCCGAAAATTTCGCTTTTCTAAAATTTCGAAATTCGAAAAACTCGTAAAGGAGTAGTCTTTCGTAATAATTTTTTCGGATTCGGATTCGGTCGGATAGCGACTTTAAGAAATATTTTTAAACGTATATTATAATATTTTTAAATTCTAAGGCCTAGCGACGATAGCCGGAAAGGGAACGAGTCGAACGATATAGGTTTTAGTTATATAGTAGTTATCGTCGTAGAGGAGAAGGAGCTTAATAACACCTATATAAACGCCTACTTTGGACCCTTAGACTGCTAGAGGGGCTCGCACTAGATTGGGAGAGCCTCTTGGCAGTCTGTGTGCTGAGACTATCTTCCACCTGCTGAATCTACCGATCTACTAACCTCGAGGTAAACGCACTCTGATCATTGTGTTGTATTTCCATCCACATAAGAGGAGAAACCTCAGCCAAGGAAGACGAAGGTCTTCTTTGTGAGGGTAAATGACAGCCCGGCTGCACTCTTTACTCGCATTGGATCCGAAGCATGGAATCAAGCACTGCGGCCGCATGTTGAGCTTCGTGCTTGGAAAATCTATGTATGCTGCTCAAGAGAGGGATCAGAGAACAGCTGGTGGTGTTCTCATTGTCGAGGCCATGGTGTTGGCTTCGAAGTATTGACCGTGCCGTTGCCTTCCAGAGGCGACTGTGGCAAGTGTTGTCGCGCCTTCGCGGTGCTGCACTTTGGCGAACGCGACTGAACGACGTTGTCCAGGAATTTCCTGTGCTTGAAATGATCTCCCACAGACCGCATGCTGGAGACGTCCACGAGATGACCTGTGTCCATATTCAGTGTCGTGAGGACGGACAAGCTTGCGATTTGTGTACTAGCTGACTGTGAAGTGTACACGAAGATGTACGAGCCATCTGGGTTGCTCTCAGCACGAGTGTGTTTGCCTCATCACGCTCCGAAGGTTCAGAACTTCAGAATTGCAGAGGGCAAGCTCGAGGCATCTTGTTACATGCACGCCATCTCACGAACAGTCGACTTCAGCACCTGATGATGTCGTATGTCTTGCATAGCCGACAGTATTATCTGTACCTGCATCTACTTCAGTCGCGAAAGTTGGCTGAACGCCGGAATGCTGCAACACGAATATGGAATTTGGCTGATGCCTACGCTACGCTACCCGATTGCTGCGCTCCGGGATAATGCGAGGAACGATGCACATGATATCTGGACAGCCAACGAACATGCGCCTGAAGTCGTCTGTGAAGACTAAGCTATGTACCGATCTAAGAGCCCCGAGCTCCTGGCCGTTCCAACAGTGTCGGATGTCTTTGTGACAAGAAAACACCAGAGAGCTGCAGATTCTGTACTGCAAAGAATCAATAGAGTGGACTCGCGACTCCCTCGTCGCAGTTCAAGGCAAGCCTCTGGATCGCTATAGTTCTGGCGAGACACCAAGTCATTCTCGAATCTCGCATTTCGGGTGTCATTCATCGTATCGCATACATGATATTTAGTCCCGGCAGGATCCCTTCCTCCGCGCTATGACATTCGACCTGTGACACCTAGAGCCAAGACAAGTGCTTGACGAGTCTGAACAAGACGCTTTCAATCTCATCCTGGGGCGCGGCTTGACGCGTAGTGTCTTCCATGAAGGGATGGCATGGACACAGCCTTAGCCTCGCTTCGCATTCAATTTCGCAGAATGCGAGCGGAAATCGGTAGGTTGAAGTCGTGTATATAATCTCACTTGCCCCATCACCAGTATCAAACTCTCACAGCAACAACAGCAAACACACTGAGACGCGACTCATCACTATGGCACTCCTGAAGACATTCCAGTTGATTGCCATCCTGGCCGCCCTCCTGTTCGCGACGACAGCCTGGTCACAAGACAACACATCGAGTGGAGTTGTGCAAACAGGCAGCGATCCCGATGGCACACAAGACAACGATATGGGCGCCATTCCAGGCAACACCAGCTACTGGTTCATAGGTATCTACTCTGGCAGCGTCTTCTCTCCCAACTCTTGCAACAGAGACTTGCTGGCTCTTCGATGGGGCAACGGAAGCACAGGCTGCACCTCTCTCACGGATAAAGATGTCGGTCGACCAGATCTTATTGAAGACGGCATCATCGCAGGATCGAGTTGCTTTGCACTGTATGGACCTCAGATGTTGAGGTATTGCGACATGGAAATCTGGAAGCCACAAAGCCCAGAGCCTGCGTGCAGCATTGGAAACTGGACGACGACGGAGTTTGGCTTCGAGGGACAGTCATTTGCGACGAATAGGTGGAATATGAGTACGAATTTCAGAGTGACGTGCGGTGATCCCTCGGTCGGTCGAGTGGGCGGTAGTGCTTCTGTCAATTAGCTTGGTGGTGTTGGATTCATATTCTGATGGGCTTGAGCACAGAGGACCATGTCGAAGCACCACAGGGTATCATGCAGATTTGTTGTTTGGAAGCCCCCGGCATGTTGATACAGAGCATGAAATAGGCTTTGAACATGCTGTTACCAAAAATAGATGATTATATTCATCCCCTGCACATCAAACCATTTTGCCGAGAACTTCTCAGTGGTAAGAGCAGCCGGCGGGTTTCGACACTACACGCAGAGAGAACTATCATACTTCGCATTAGCCAGCATACAGATCCTACTGACCAACGACATTCCAGCGCACCACTCATGCCAGTCAGAACGTCCATCTGACGCTGCCCGAGACTCGTTCGACTCGTCCTAACCGCGTCGAAATGGTAGACACGCTGGGATTCCGGGATCAAGACTCTCGAGCAGTTGCAGCTGGCGAAAATGATATGTAGCATGGAGTGAATGCACAAGAGCAGCGTTCTGCGCAAATACAAGCCTACCGAGGCATAATGATATGGACAATGGAAAGGACAAGCACACAAGGCCTTGGACCTCCCTTGGCCCCAAAAGTCCAGCTACGTCTTGCACCAAAGCAGTCGTGAGCTATACTCGTGTGGCGACATGTTGGCATGTGGCACAGCTCAGTCGTATGGTCTGGACAGGCTCTATTGACTAACGCGTGCGTGTTAACTCACGCCGAACTGCAATCGCATGCGCCATGGAGACCACACACTGTGTGCGAAGAGCCTGCACATCGCCTGTATGCTAAGTCGCCACAATTTGCGCAAGATGCTGACGCACGCTCGAAAAATGTTCCACGCGATCCTATTGGAACTCGTGGTAAGCCAGTAGCTCGCTGCAAATGGACTGCTCTTGCTCTGGACGTTGGTGCGTAAAGCAGGACGCAGAGGGTTCCGGATATGATGAGGAAATTGAAATCCTTGCATAGAAGAAGGTGGTCATCTTTCACTGTGCCATTCACTCCGCCACAAGGCCTACTCTATCCGCTTTCTGAAGGAAAGACAACGACAAGCCCGAGGCACGTTTCAATCCCTCTTCCGCGCTCGCACGCCTCGAGCCAGTTGAAATTGTCACGCGGAGAAGTCTCAACATGTGCCACCCGCAAGCAGGTTCGAATGCGCTGATCTGGCATGGCGTGTATTAGCATAGCCTATCGACATTCAGCCGAGCTGGCGAGCAGCTAGCGCGATAGGCATTGCAGTACAGGCGAGGGAGTAGTGAAAGCTACTGTCGACTATAGCAACAATGTGATATACATATTGCCTGGTCTTTCCAGAGCTGCAGCCAAGATGCGCGCAGGCGACGTTCAGGTACGAGCTGACTCGACAGCAGTATGATTTCGATCTGAGGAATTGTATGAGCTGTTGAGGAAGCACAAGGCAACTATGACTGCTATACACATCTCCCTTCCCGGTGTATACACCTATCTCGTACAGCTCGTGTCTGCTTTTGGTCTTTCGCAGCCATTGGCAAGAAGCGCGGCGAGCATTGGCAGTTCCACCATGTACCCCACTTCCAAGCGTGCCTTCCCGCCTCCAAGGAGAGACAAATGTCTTGTCAAGCTTCCAGACCTGCTTTGTAGCGCAATTCATCCTTCCTTGACTGGCTACCTAACGTTACAGACGCACATGGCAGTGTCTTGGCCGGTACCTGTGACCACACGATTTCCATAGCACTGGCACACGACTACAGGTGCAATACCTAGCGTACCGAGGTGCTTGGCGAATCAAACCGTTGTGATATAGAACCGCCATGTGGTTGACTCTAATCTCCAGCTGGCAGGACACGCTCTCAATCTTGCTCTGGTCCTGAACAGGTTTTCCTACGACCATGCCTGCGGAAGAGAAACAGCAGAACCTCTCCAGCCTGGAGAAGATCGAGACCAGGCAGACCGATGGCGATAGTGATGCATCGCCGAAAGGCGAACATGAGTCGGAGGAGCAGAATGTTGAGAACAAGGTAAGTGTTCATGTTCGATAGAGAGAAGCATTGTGCTGACCAAGATTATCGAAGGTTACATTCTCGTTCTTCATGACAATGTTAGGTCTAGCGATGGCTTTCGTGGTCGCTGAAGTCACCCCTCTCTTCCTGGTTACGAGTTTCACTGTCATTGCATTCGACCTCGACGCAATGGACAATCTAGTCTGGATTCTGGTTGCACCTTACATCTCCACTGGAGCGATTGCACCTTTCGTGGGCAGCTTGTCAGACTTGATGGGCCGCAAAGGCATCATCTGCTTCAGCTTGGTCCTGGCCGTGATATCCTTCATCCTGCAAGGCGCTGCTCCAAACTTTGCTTGCTATCTCTGTGGACAAGTTATTGCCGGGGCTGCTATTGGTATCCAGATCCTGACAGTGATTGCGGCTGCCTCCGAACTTGTGCCTGTTGCGAAACGTGGCGCGACAATCGGCTACATTGTCATTGGATTCCTGCCCTTCGCCCCTGCATCACTGTATGGACAGCTCATTGCTGAACATGACTGGCGATACATCTACCTCGTGCTCGGAATATGGTCTGCGATCTCGCTGGTCGTACTCGTCATATACTACAACCCTCCACCACGACCGACTGCCATCGGCATGTCTAAGATGGAATTGCTGAAACGACTTGACTGGGGTGGCAGTGTTCTATCGATTCTCGGAGTAGTTCTATTTCTCATCGGAATCAACTGGGGCGGCCAATTCTATCCATGGAGATCGGCACAAGTCATCTGCATGCTGATATTTGGCGTTGTCACTCTAGTCATCTTCGGCTGCTACGAGCGATGGGTCGTCAAGTATCCAATGTTCCCCGGTCGTCTCGTCCAAAGCAAGAGGCATTTCTTCTCCGTATCTGCGCTTTGTCTTACTTCTGGCATCAACTATGTACCATTGACGGTGTTCTGGACGATTCAGACATACAGCGTCTACGGCGCGAGTTTCAAGGATGCCGGAATCTGGTTGTTGCCGCTCGGTTTCTGTATCGCTGGTGGTGCAATTATTTCTGCGATCCTGATCACCGTCTTCAAGAATCACATTCAATGGGTTCTGCTGTTTTTCTGCTGCTTGCAGGTTGTTGGTAAGTTCATCAAATCCTCCTCCATAGACTCGGACTGACTCTTGAGTAGGCATGGGATGTATGTCCCTATTCGATCCTGCCGATATCAACACAGTTTGGGCGCCAATGATCTTCGGCCTCATTGGTGTCGGTGCTGTCCTGCTTCCGTCTCAAGTCGTCTTCTCGGTCATTAGCCCTGACGACCTTATCGGCACCTCTGTTGCTCTGAGCTTGGTCATTCGTATGATCGGTCAGGTCATTGGCAAGTCCATGTTCTACAACATCTTCAAGTCTCGGGTCCGGAAGCTGGCTACTACTGATCCATACCTCATCGCCTTCCCAGCCTTAAGTGTCGGCTTTGGCGACAGTGGAAATCCAGTCGAACGAATCGAAGAGCTTGTCACGACTATGACAGCAGGTCCTCTCAGCCACTACCTTGAACTTTTCCCTGAGATCAACACACCAGAAGAGCTCGCAACGATTGTGCAGGCCGGGCAGAACCTGTACGCGAAATGTTTTCCATTGCTGTACTATGTCAGCATCCCATTTGGAGTTCTGGCGATTCTCAGCTGCTTCGGTCTTTGGGGTATTGACAAGTACATGACGAAGAGAGTGGCTGTACACTTGTAGAGGAGAAACGACCATAGCATCAGCCCACAGAATGACAGCGTTGCGCATCTCGTTACCTCCGCCGCTGCACCATCATGCGAAGCTCCGAGAAAGGAGAAGGGCGCCTTAGAGAATGAAGCCCTGTGGAGCAGCACGAACAGCATGGTGAGAATTGGGCATCTCACGTAACAACGTCTCTGATACTTAACTTCACACTACAGGCTTCCGCAAAGGAGATGAATACCTTGGAGATCGTGGTCCCGTTGAGGGCAGTGGAAAGTCAAGTGGACGCGCGAGGCCTCGCGTTACGACCTCTCCGAGACCTGGCTTAATACCACGGACATCACAAAAGGAGATGACGATTTTCGATATCATGACCTAGTGGAGTGGAGCGGAAGCCAAGTGGACATACAGAGCCTCACGCCGGAGCCTCTGTGGGACTTGAATCCATCCTACAGACGCTTGCGAAAGGAGATGAGCATCTCAGACCTTACGAAGTCATGGAGTTGGGAGCGATCCAAGGTAAACACGCAGAGTCTCACACAGAAGCCTCTCCGAGACTTGACTCTATGTCAAGAACACTCGAGAACGGATGTCAGCAGCGTCGTCCTGTGTACTGAGCGGAGTGACACTTTGAGACGCGGCTAACGAAAAGATATCTTTGGACTAACGAAAAGATAACTTTCATCTATCGAAAAGATATCTCGCGGCTATCGGGAGCGACATCTCGCCGCTATTAAAAATATAAGTTCGAAGTAAGAAAAAGATATCTTATAGCTATCGAAAAGATAACTTTCAACTAAATAAAAGATATTTCGAGACTAACCTCGCTGCCCTAGGACCGCTACGAAAAAGATAACTTTCAACTATCGTAAAGATATCCTAAGACTAACCTCGCCGTACGCCGAATACTACGGGAAAGATAACTTTCAACTATTAAAAAGTTATCTCGAGGCTAATACTACCGCCCTCCGACCGCTACGAGAAAGATAACTTTCAACTATTAAAAAGATAACTCGAGACTAACGCCGCCGCCCGCTAAACGCTACGAAAAAAATAATAAAAAACTAAACCGAACGCCAAACTTGGAGGTCGCTTCCGTAATAGTATACGGAGCAGAACACTCGAGAAGCGAAGCGAGCACCTTCGAGACACACTTACCGCAGAGCGACACCGGAAAACAGACCAAAATGTGAGCATTCGTGAGCTTCACTTGGGAGCATCTCGGGAGTCCACCACAGGGCCGAAACACTCGAAAAGGGAGATCAGGAGCTTAGAACCACATCGCGCCGCAGAGCGAAGCCTGAAAACAGCCCAAATGCAAACACTCGGGAGCTTTACCTGGGAGCAGCTCTGAGCTCTACGGCAGGACCAAAACATTCGAGAAGTGACGTGAACGCCTTGGAAACATACCACGTAGCGGAGTGAGAGCCGAAAACAGCCCAAATGTGAGCATCTCACCCTTCACCTCGAGGCCTTAACTCCGCTCTCCACCCCTACTCTACGCTCACCACGTCCCTTCTCAACTCATCTCAAGCCGCGGAGAGAGGCAATGTGAACACCTGGAGGCTCACCTGGGAAGCGATTTTCGAGCATTTTTCACCTCAACTCCAAAACTTGAGAGCACTGAGAAGAGTCGAGAAAGGAGGTGAATGTCATGGTCTCATTAGTGCCACTGGAGCTAAGGCTCAACAGTGAGGGTATCTTAAACGAACGCTCCTTCCCAAACCCCCAAAAATGCTATGCCAAAAGGCAGTTACGCCTCCTCAAATCCCTCATTCACCAACACCCCAACAATAAACTTCCGCGCTAGCGGCATGTCCCGCTGCGCAACTACCTCCGAAAATGCCCTTCCCTCTGCACTTGCCAGTGCATTCATACAAGTAAATACCCCGCAATCGTCCAAATTGAGCTGTGATTGGCTCCTTTCCGACCCCTCCTTCCACTCTGCAGCGTCGTACTTGCCCCCAAGCTCCATCTCAAGCCATTCTCTGGCGATTTTCAGCCAATTAGAGCGCGATCCTTGGGCCGAATCAAGGAATTCGATCGTTCTTGCCTTCGGAGAGATGATCAGAAGAGTCCAATGCGCGCCTGTAGAGCAGGGAAAGAAGATTTTCTCGCACTGGAGGAGCTTCTCGCCGGCGATATGCTTGCGGCGACTCCAGCGGCCGATGCCATTGATGCCCTTCTGCCTGTAGGTCGGATACCAGTTTGTATCGTAGGCGACGTATGCTGGGACGACATCTGCGCGCTTGCTGTAGCCGACCTGGTCTAGTTTCCGCTGTACTATAGCGGAAATGAAGCCATTGACGGACTCATCGTTCAGCCACAAGCCTGGGCCTCCCTTGCTGCCTCGTGGGATGTTCCGAAGCGATTTCTCGTTGGGTTGTGGCAGGACCCGTCCGAGATCGTATCGGGTAAGCTCGACACCGGCGCTCGTCTTGCAAACGATCTTGCTGGCATCGGTAATGGCCATGGTGGTAGCAATTTTCGCTTCCAACTCATCGCTCAAGGTCGGAATTAGGGGTCTGTCTGCGACCTCCGCTGCTCTGAGAGCCGCTTCTTCTTGGAGTCGTTTTTCTTCCTCCTCTGCAGCGAGCTGTGCTGCAACTCTGGCTCTTTCTTCTTCCTGCTTGCGCAATTCCTCCTCAATCCTTTCCCGCTCCTCCTTCTCTGCTTGCAAGCGGGCTTCTTCCTCCGCCTGTCGAAGCTCTTCCTCCTTTCTGATCATCTCCGCTGCAGCTGCCTCTGCGCGGGATTTGCGTGTGCTAACGCTCTGCCTGAGTCTCTTCTGCTCTGGAGTCTCTATGGTGACCCGTTGGGCCTTGGCGATGAGATTGGTGATGTCTTCGTCGCGCTTCTGCTTAGCCTCCTTAAGCTCCTCCTTCCTCCTTTCCATGATGGCCCGCTGACCTTCTCTGGCAATCAGCTCAAGCTTGCTGGGTCCTTTCGGAACGTATGTCGAGGCAGTGACTGGACGCGGTATGTGACCAACGGTACTAGCGAAGTAGTCAAGAGCCGTATGTCCTGGAGCTGGTAACATGCCTCGCGGGCGACGGGACGGGTGAGCAGCATCCTTCTTAGATTCCTGGTCTCTGCTGCTTGGACGAGAATCTGGTGGAGTCGCCATCTGTGGCGGTGTTTCGCCGGTCTTCTGCGATTCAATCGCTCCGGCTTCTGGTGGTGGCGTCGGCATCAGGTCCTGCTTTGCGACCGCTCGGCGCTTGCCACTGTTTGGAGCTGTTTCGACTGCGAAAATCTCCTGCGGCTCTCGCGATGCACGTGGCGCGCTGGTTGTGGTGCTGTTGCGCCAGATAGATCTCCAGACTGCGCCAATAATAGCAGGAATGTATGTCGTCACGGTTGTGGTGACCACTCCCACAAGCATGCCGCCAATCCTGCGAATGGGCTCTGGAATGGAATCTGATTCTTCGTATACTGATTCTTCTGCGAGAATATACTGCTTCTCGTTGATGCTGTTCTGTAAGCCTGGGTATAGAACTTCCGGCTTTGGTGCCTGAGACTGAAATGGTGAACGTCGTGACACTGGAGACAGCTTTTTACGCTCTGGTGGCGATATGAACTGAGACTGGAACGGCGAGCTTTGCGCTTCTGGCGACAGCTCTTTCCGTTTTGATGGTGACCTGGCCTTTGGCGAGGTACAAAATGCTCTCACTGCTGCAGGCGTGGAGGCTTTCTCTGGCGAAAATTCCGAAAACTCGTCGGACATGAAGGTGCTGAACTCTGGCACTTCGAAGTGGTTATTTCGCTGCGGTGCTGCTGGAGCACTCTTCAGTGGCGACGACAGAAAAGGGCTGCTGGAAGCGGGAGGCTGCGACAGCTGCGGTTTCTTCTCCTCGGCAAGCCCACTTGGTATGGAGAAATCGACGTCGGGATTCCACTTATGAGGTGTTTGCGGCACGTACTGATCGACGATATTGTCGTATGCTTGTATGCGTTTCACCAGGGCAGATTTACCCATTTTTGTCGGTGCTGGACCGAGGTTCGCTGTGCGCGGCTTGGGGTCGCGTGCAAGAGGTGTGAAGTGAACTCGTGGCGCTTCCCTCGTCTCCCAGTCCATTGAGACGTCGGGATTTCCACCGGCTGGCTCGGTGGTGTGGAGAGGCTCGGAGTCAATGTCCATAGACACCGTGGGCAAGTAAGCCTCGTAGGTGCGCCTTCCGTTTCTGCGGGTGTCAAAGACGCTGCTCTTGATGACGTCGTA
>JAASFE010004761.1:192804-255129 GCA_013365205.1 Pseudocercospora cruenta
TCCAGTCGAACCAGAGGAGGAGATCAGACGTGCTGTGCGCGATTACAACAAGTGGGCACAAAACGATGCTGGGCTGGACAAGAAGACTGCCATACCCGTCACGGTGCAAGAGTATCAACCAGCTGAAACCCATGCCGACCTTATCAAGGAGAACGCCGAAGCCAAGTGCCGCGAGCTGGCGAAAAGATGGAAGAATGCATTCAGAGTTGCCAGGTCGGTCGAGTTCTCACCAGCCTCTCGCTCATCGAACCACACCTTGCTCTCGTACGAGCTCCCGACATTTTACGTCATCGCAGCCTCGTACACCCTGGCCTGCGTCATGGCCTATCGCGTCGACACAGACGAATGCAGCTCAATGGCGTTCCTCGACTTCCAAGATCCAAATTACGACGTGTGGAACTCTCTGGCTCTGGCGCTCGTCATCTGCCATGCGCGTGACGTGCAGGTGAGAATCGCCGACGAGACCATGATCGGCCAGAAGCGTCCTGGGTCCCGCGCTGCGTCGATGGCGGAGGATGATCCGGACGCGTGAGGAGGCGTGCATTTGAGCTGTGATTCGAGTTTTCTGGACAATATAAGGGCAGCGAGCAGAAGGTCCAGGGTGACTTCTGAAGCGGAACGCTACGTACATTGAAACGATTTTCACGATGAAGAATGATTTACATATACCCCAACCGATTAGCAAAGGCGCAGGAAGCGAAGGGATGAAGCTGATACAGAGCTGTACGCAAATGGACCGAGACTCGCATCTCACATCTTTCTCAGGTAGAAGGAAGAGATTGCAATCAAATATCAAGAAATGGTCGTACCTCAAATGCTTCCCTAGCAATTCTCCATACACCTTTTTAATCATCACGCATCAGCTCCCCAACACCCTCGTCATTATTGATGATTTAACTCACATCCATCAACCATCCCTCTAACTCCCCGACTACTCACACACCACCACTTCTCTTCCTTTCTATCATACTCAAACCCCAACTCGCCCACCGAGGGCATCACCAAATCTTCATGCAACCCTCCCGTTTCTCCTGAGAAATATATCACTGCCTTTCCATTCGATTCGTCGACTTCGGTGTTTAAATCGAAGATTCGAACCCAGTAGGAAGGATATTTGGTGCAGATGTAGGAGTACATTTCTAGTTGGGAGGAGAGGGGGCGGGGAGAGACTGTGAGCGTCAGCGAGCAAGATCACAGGGCAGAAGGGAAAGAGGGGAATTGGTGGCTTACGATCTACAGCATCTGGGGGTCTTTCATCCAGACCTAGGAACGTCGGGGATATGTGGGTGTAGGGATATTGGGTTACGTCGAAATGTCGGGTATTGATTGCTGAGATTAGCGAGAGGGCTATGGATTCTAGGTGGGTTGCGATTGCTTGTTTTCGGGTTTGTTTGGGGGTCTCATTGCTGCTGGAGGATGTTGGCGAGGGGTTGGTGCTGGTTGGTGGTGTTGGCGATGTGGCTGCCGGGTTCGCGACTGATGGTTTTGATCTGGTAGCTGTTTTCGCTTTCTTGTTCCGTGTATGGGACATTAGTAGTGAGTACGAATCCATCGTAAAGATACAAGGTGAAGAGAGGCATGGTTTTTGTGGTATGGCTCCACTTCAGATGAAGGGCTGTTGTTGTCCTTACTCTAGGTTTCGTGGTTTCTTCGGGATGGTAGCTAGGCTGGTCATGCGTTCAACGATGAACGGGGAGGCTTAGTATGGCCGTGACTACGGTGCGGAGGTTCTTTGTTCACGATGCGATGTCTTCTGCAAGTGTAGCAAGCTGGTGGAAAGAACGGGAAAGGGTAAGGTGAAGTCAAATGGGTTCCAGAAGGAAGGCTAAATCCTGCCGAGAATCTTCCTTGACGACTTCAGCCTCGAGGTCCACCACGGAGAGTCGATACGGGAGCAAAGTGGGATCAGGAATCCAGCTCAAAAGGACTTTAGAGTTGAAGAGCTTGGTTGTCAACGATTGGGATACAGTGCTGGAGATGCGATTCGATCAGACGTCACACACGAATTATCATTGACAGATGCGGCATGTACGAGTCCACTCCACTGAGACCGCGAGAGATTGCACAGTCTTCCCAAGTACTGAAAGAGATGGACAAAGATCATTAGGATGAGACCGGCGTCATTACGAGATGGCTTTAGGACCAAAGGTGGTCGATTCTGCGGTGCATAGGCCAGTTCCAGTCTTGCCCGCCAGGCACTCCACAAGAGCGCGATGAAGGGACGGTCTGGAAGTCTGGATTGTCCAGATGGCCGTCAGCACGATACCTCTTGGGAAGGAAACAGGACTCGGACGCATGGAAAACCTTGAGTAACCACAGCTAGGAATGCTTAACAGCGAGGACCGTGTCCTGAGGGGCCCATCTCCTGGTACAGTGTCCTTCGCACTTCGAGCTCGAGCCATTCTGGTGGCAGATCTGCTTTCTGTGCGACATTCGACAGCTTGCGAGCTCAGCCAGCATCCAGCAGCGCATCGCATCGAATCACCTTCTCTCACATGAAGCTCCATTTCGTATCGGCAATTCTCAGATCCTCCTAAGTCGGCGATCGAACCATTGATTCAAATCCAGCCACTCTGGGTCTGAAATTTGACCTCTGCGCCCCATCTTCATCCAGAGAGTCTTGACGCAGTCTTTGCCCAGTGGCAAGCCATCTGCACGTCTATCTTCCACCCACTCATTCAGCATCGAGGACATTACCGCCATCGCGAGCCGTGTATTGCCATGCCGCAAGAACTCTGGGAGACTCGCGTCATAAGAAGAGACCATGTCCTGAACAGACCAGCCCAGATGGAGATTCCTGATCGCGCGCACATGTTCGTGCTGAAGAGAGGCCAGCCAGCGGAAGATAAGCGTAGCCTTGTTTCGGCGGCCGTAAATAAGCTCGCTTGGTCGACAAGCATCGGCTGAGAAGAAAATGCTGCTTGAATAATACTTTGGCGCCTTTTCTCGTCTTGTTTTAGAATTCACCGCAATCTGCATCGGTGGCTTATACCGGTCGTCTATGCTGATAGTCTTGTTGGTCTCGATGGCCACTGCGAACTCGAAGATGATATCCGCCAGCTCTCGCGGTAGAGCCTGGATCCTTTGCTCGAGGGTTCTTCCGGGTTGAGCAGCTCGTGAAGACATCGCTCAATGGAGGTTCTACGGTTGGTCACGCTGTGTAGGACGGCTGGAAAGTTTCTTGCAGTGGCGCCGCTCGCCTCTAACTTGAGCTTTGGTTTTGCGTTGCACGCAGAAGTAGAGGCGGTCGTTGAAAAAAATGAGAAAGGGAAAGATATATCTACGAGATCCAAGACATGTCTCAGCAGAAATCCGGTCCGTGCGCATCGGAAGGTGCGTCAAACCTCTTCATTCATGTATCGGACAAGGCGCGCTACATCTACGAGACAATCAACAAGCGAATTTCAGTGCTCATCTAGACCGACGCCCTCTTCCGCTTCTTTCCTCTGGAACTCCTCGCCTCGGCCTCCCGACTAGCCTTCCTCCCAGTTCTCAACACCCGCTCCACAACCGCCATCGACTGTTCCTCCCATGCCCCGATCGCCCTCACAACAGCAGGCTGTCTCGCCGGCAAACTACTATCATAGGTACCATAAATATCCGCCAACTTATCAAACACAGTCGTCACAGCCTGATCCATCTGCTCTTCTGGTGTGAACAAATTCTCGACATCGAGTTCCCGAAACTCCTTGAGCGCACATTCGAGGAACCAGCTCACGTCAGCTCTACCGAAAGGAAGTTTTGCCACATTCTTTCGAAGGCCGTAGTAGCCGGACTCATACTTTAACCTTTGTCGAAGATCGATTGTAGCTCTGTCGTTATTGATTGTCTGTTCTTCGTCGTTCTTCGCCATGAGGTCTTCAAGTGAGATGACCTGTTTCAAGATTTCTTCTTCGAAGACCGCCCGGAGTGGAGTTGCTAGCTGAGCTAGCTTTTCGGTTGTGAGACTGGGTCTTCTGGGGCTGATAGGCGAGTAGAGGAGTCCGAGGTCGTCTTCTTCGTTGCGTTGGAAGTAGGCGATTAGAGAACGCGAGCAGCCGATTGCGGAGAGAAGTTCGGGTAACCAAAAGTCCATATCGGTAGCTTGGATCATTAGGAGGAGGAAGTCTTGGTGGGAGGCCGTGTGGCAGAACTGCATGATGTTGGCGAGTAATGTGACGTAGGAGACTATTTCCGTGTAGTCGAGAGTGCCAATGTGTTGTCGGAACTCGATGGTGTTAGAAGGTTCTTGGCCTCGATCGTTCAAAGTCTGAATGGTGTTGTCAAGGTTCACAGCGGCTCGATGTCCGGTCAGTTCGAAGCCAAGATAGGCGAAGTCGTACAATGCTGAAACATCGTTGTAGTCGTTAAACCGCTGAATCTTCAAGAGCCAGTCAAATATATTAGACTTGCCGATCAGGCTGTCGCCACCTTCAGTCGCATGAAGGAAGAAAGATAATGGTGCATATAGTGGTATCCTGTCCGATTCGTTTTCGATGAACGGGTTGTCGATCCGCGGACTCACAGGAATCGCAGGTGCAAGCACACGAGAAGCAGCGTGGATCTCATCAAGTCTGCTCTCAAATGCCGTCATGAACTGCGTGACTCTTTTGACAGTTTTGAACCGTAGCTTTTCCTGGTCTCTTCCCATGTGAACATGAAGACCACTGCTATTGTTGGTCAAGAATTTGCAGCCATATCTTTTCTCGATCTGCGCCAGGACCTTGAGCACCCGGCGGAGCTCCTTGTGCCAGTCGTCGTGGTGAAATGTCAGCTTCCTTGAAACAAGTTCCAGTTGGTCAATGACAAAATCTTCTGGTTTGAGTAGAGCCTCTTCTTTGCTCAGATGTAAGCAGTCCGTCATGATAAGCCAATCACTGTATGTCTCCTTCACTCCAAATCTTGTCCTGCCGACTTCAGCGCGGATGCCGGCATTGACTAAATGGTTAAAGATTGCATTGGCAGCGCCAAAGTATTCGGATCCAGCTTCGCCTTCCCACTGGTCTCCCTTGAACGGGAATCTGTTCTTGAAGCAGTCGACATTGCGGACACAGAGGAATTCGAGCTCGATTCCAAACGTGAGATCTTCCATCGTCTTTGTCAAAGGATTTCAGAGATTGTTGAGGTGTAAGAACCTGTGGCAGACCAGCTGCTTCAAGCGATGCCCTGCTATGATTGTGCAAAAATCGAGAATGTCGTTGCGAAATGCGATCTCTCACAACTCCACAGAATATCGGCAAGTGCTCGAACAAAGCGCTTCTTTGCATAATTAGCTGGCGAGCGAAGTTTTGTGTCTTTCATTGTTGTCATGGTCGGCAGAGATGAACGTCAAATCCGAGGACAAAGGAACGATCAAGAACGCAGATGCTGTAATTTCTCGACTGTGAGTATTAACCACGTCGAGCATTGTCTCAAGGTCGAAAAGGGTTGACGTCTACGCATTGGTACTCTGCGCCTTCTGTGAAGCTGAAACGTGGTAGATTCTTGCAATGCTTCTGGGGTGGATATACTAGTCACATCTGAAGCGACCTAGTCGTGCTCTGGCATGCACGCGCTCTGGCTTAAACTGTTGGCCAGCCATTGCTCCAGACGATCTTATTCCATCCAAATCGTTTGTCACCGTCGGCATAGCCAATTGTTTTATCAACGTAGTGATAAACAATAACCCAGCCATTGACAGGGTCGTTATACACAGATTCGCCGCCAGGACCATAGACGTTGCCGTGTGAAGCGAGCACAGTTGTGCCCCCACCTGTCAAGCAAGAAGCACCTGATGCGTCAACCTAAAGACTGTTAGCAAGTTGAAGCAGCGTCTGTGTGCAGGAAGGCTTACGAAACCACTGCTGGGACTTGTCGAACGGCAGACCTTGATCCGATACTCTGCGCCGCTCGCGGGCATGTTCGTGTCGTAACCACAGCATTGACCCCACGAGAAGAAGAGGTAATAGTAGCTGTTGTACTTTATCATGAAAGCTGCTTCCTGGGAGTGGTTGCCGGCAGGGTCAAACGCGAGTTGAACAGAACTACCACTTGCTTTCGTCGGTGGACTTGTCATCGTGACCTGGAAGAGATTCTGCCAGAAAGATCCAAAATTCAGCCTGTAGGTTCCTCCATCGTTGAATAAGTTCGCATCAATGGCGTTGTACGGCTTTCCGGTGCTGCTTTTGACGCTTGTGGCTCCAAGATCTGTGAAGCTGCCGCAGTCCAAAGATGGCGATGTCGCAAGCCCAATGCCACTTTCCTGGGTGCCGAATGTGCTCACTGAGTAGTACACGTAGTACGTACTGCCCACCAAGCTGACATCAGGAGCCCAAACATCTGTTCCAGCATTTCCAGATGTCGTCAGTTTGGCGTGAGCCGAAAGCATGTTGCATTTGAATGTCCATGGTCCAGTAATGGCTGGTGCAGAATGTATCGGGACAAGTCCTCCCGTTGAAAAGCGGAAATATGTTCCATCGCTACGGCGTATGATTGAGGGATCGTGAGCGTTTGTGCAGACTCCTGAGCAGGCACCTGGGTTGGCATAGGCATCGGCTGTTGTCGTGAATGCGGCCAGCGCGAGCGATAAGAGTGTAGACCGCATCCTGAGCATACGCGACCGCTTCGACGTATGAAGTCAGGTCGGAGGAAGTCAAAGTCTACTTCCAATGCAGAAAGACAGGAGAGGCCAGGATCTTTATTCCAACATCGACTGAAACGAACACAGCCATCACCCTCCGGCCACGCGAGATTGCAACGGAGACCAGCATGTTTGCGCCATGGCAGACTTGGAGCCTCGATACTGAAAGTATATTGCCATTAAGCCACCAATCAAGATTAAGTTATTCTTCCATTGCATGGTCGTGTTCATATATAGTACTCGGCTACCAAGATGTTTCAAGGTTGTCGCTTGCAGAGATCGCCGCGGTTGTCCGGCAGGATTGGCTACCGTTCTTCATGCTGCAATACCTCCTTCCTTTTTGATGATGTTACTTCGTCTACTAGTAGACCTGGCATGGCGACGAGTTGGTATCGATGGTCACAGGACTGAGGGAGATGAAAGAACAAAGTTGGAACGAGGAGAAAAGCTACTTCCCTGTAGATCAAGCCAGGGAAACCTTGGCATACGACACGTGACTGGCCAATGCATTCGTACAATAAAGCGGAACCTGGTCCATCTTATCACGGACGGCACTACAAGAGTGTACAAATGTCCGGAGGACCTTGTATAGGCTCCAAGAGAGCCGGCCCTGCAATCAGCCTTACGCTTCTATACACTACACGGCCATACCTGAAGCAGCACATCAGTTGAGATCGAACAGCTTCACTCTCCCTCGTCCAAAACAAGCATAGCATCAGACTCCCCGTGACTGGCGCTGAATACCGTCATTCTCTTAACCCTCCGCCTCATAATTGCCATCATCTTCCCCATACTGCTCGCTGTTTTCGCTTCGTTCGCGACCCTGAGCATACTCAGGGTCGTTGGCATATGGTCCAAGGCCTCCGTCATGCTCAGAGCCGTGATCATTCACATCTAAAAATGCCCGCTCTTGAAGTTCTCCATCTTGACCATGGTCCAATGCGCCTTCATTCTCTGCTTCGTCAGAATCCATATCGTGATATTGATCTTGGGCATGGGCATCCATGTCGCGATTCAGTTGCAGTCTTGCCGCCGCGTCTTTGCGACGCTTCATCATGATCGGATCATCATCTTCAAGAGTGAGAGTAATTTTGCAATCCCAGTTTGTATCACGGCACCTCTGATGCCCGTCATTCTGCTTCTCCTCGTCAAGTCGATCTGTGAGCTCGCCCAAGGTAAAGCCATAAGCCGAAGAAGATTCAATCTGGAATCCGTCCCTTACTGCGAAGTGGGAGTTCATGCCTGTCTTGCGGCATCGACGGCACATTTGACGGACCTCCAGTTGCATGATAGGAATGTTCGAGATGATCACATTCCGCATGCGAGACGCTCGAGACCCCATCGCACTGCTATCTACCTCTATGATGATCGACAGCGAATGGGTCACATCATCAGGATCTTGAGCCTTATCGTATCTTGACCAAAGACAGTCATCGAGGTAGATGCCAGGCACTTCCATACCTCGTGGTGCGGACGATGCCGGTTCAGGAGATGCTGAAAAGTGACGCGTCGAGAGCGGCGAGTAGTAGTGCTTATCATCGAACGATGCAAGGCCAAGTCTTCGCTTCAAGATAATAGAGCCAATGATAGTGTCTCTGAAGCAGCGCTGAGCTTGCATCGCGGTCAAAATGTCAGATGGCTTTGAGAAGGCGAGAATGTTCCCGAGCAATTCCGGGGTGCTAAACACTTCTTGCGCCTTCGCAGCGGATGCATCGGTAGCCGGGCGCGCGATGTCGGGAATGGTATTGTACAAAGATTCAGCAAGGGCGTTTGAGTCAGCGACACTCTTTTGGGCTTGCGCAAGGAATTCGAGGATTTTCTTGCCAGCGTCAGTCTTCGAGTCTACATGTCGGGCTGCCTCGCGGAGGCTCGTTTCGATGGTCTTCTGGGTCTCGAGTAGCTGCAAGGTCTTCTCATAGCTGATCTCATAGTTGCTTCGTATGTCTTGCGACTGCAATGCAGATATGGGTTTTGTCTTCGATTGGAGGTCGACAGCATCATCTGCGATGAACTCCACCGACAGTCGCGGCATTTTGCCGGTTTTTTGATTGTGAATAGGTGGTTGAGGTCGCTTTCGCAGGAGACCGTGCTGAGCAAGGCGAGGTTCTGGTCCGGAAAAGGCGATACGTGAGGCAATGGAGATTGAAATGGTCCCGCCCTTTGGAAGCGCAAAGCACGGCAACGAGGCGGCCCGCGCAAGTGAAGAGTCTGAGCACGAGCGAAATTTCGGGAGTGTGTTGCCGATCAGCGTGATTCACTTTCACCTGGCCCGAGCGAAGTCCTCATGCTGTTAGCACCTGTATTGCGAACAAGCGATGCATTGCCTCTGACAGACGCGAGTCTTTGATTCCAGCGTCAGGTATCACGTCTTCAGAACCAGTTCTTTGCCGTCGTGCACACCTCCGAGGTCCTACATCATGAACTCATGTCATTGCCTTATGCCTATGCATTGGATATCCCGTGTCGTCCCATCGTAAACCATATCTCAGGCCAATCCCGTGCTCAAGCCCCAACACCTTCGCCTCCCTTCGGTGCAGCCGGGGCACCTGTAGTAGCTACTGGTCCTTGAGCTCCACCTCTACCACCTCTTGCACCACCACCTCGCCTACCATGAAAGCCACCTCTTCCACCCACATTGACTGCGCGATCTTTCCATTCCAGAATTTCCACACTACCATTAGCAACAGGTACCTTCTTCGCCTCCAAAGCTTTCTTCAAGCCCTCATTTTCCTTGAACAAAGCTATGGCGGTGCCCTTTCGCGGATCGATAGTCACGTTGTGGACCTCGCCGTACTGAGAGAGTGCTTGCTGGATCAGGATTTCTGTCATGCCTTGGCTGGGATTAGCGTGCTTGAGGTACGCTTTGGTCGATGAGACTACAGACGCTGGAGCTGCCTGTCGCTTCGGCGTGGCTTGTTGCTTCGCTGGTCCAGTCGGTATGTTAGTGGACGCGGGTGTTGATGGTCGTGCTGCCTCCTTCTTTCCTGCTCCTGGTGTCGCAGGAGATGCAGGCGTCGAATTGGGTGTGGCTGGCTGGGATGTATTTTGCGCAGCTGGCTGCGGCTTCGGCTTGATGCCTAGGTCCTTCTGGAGCATCTTCTTAATTCCTTCTGCATTGCCTCGCTGGCGCGGTGCACGTGGAGGCGTACCGCTTGCAGCAGGTACTGCCGCCGAACCTTTAGCTGCATCCGCTGCGGGCTGCGTAGGAGTGGCATTGGGTAGCTTGACTGTTGGTGTTGCCTGTCCGGCTGGAGCCCCCTTCTTACCCTTCGCATCCGGTGTGACTGGTGCCTTTTCTGCAGCCTGGCCTTTGACTTGCGCTTTCTGAGGTTGCTGTGGCGAGGCTGGCCGCTGTTGTGCTTGTTGCTGCTTGCTCGCGACTTGCTTGTTCAGAGCCTTCACAGCCTCTTTCGACACCTGCTCAATTTTCTGCTGCTGTGCCTTCTGCTGTTGAGTCGCCTTTCCGTCCTTGCCACCCTTCTCCGCCACAGCATTGTCCTTACTGCCAGTCCTCTGGTGACCTTTCCCATCTTTCTTCTCCACCTTAGCCTCCGCTGCCTTGGCCTTGTTCGCCTTCTTCTCTCTTAGCGCTTCGATCAATGGCGTGCTCTTGACCTGCTCCTTCTCCGTCTTTTCTGCCTCCACTCCCACCGTATCTAGAGCCGCTGGCTTAAAGATCGGCTGCGTCTCGGCTTGCAGAAAAAGCATGAATTCCGGATCCTGGTCAATCGTTCCCTGCCGGTTGTCTGTCCTTACTTTGGTCGTGGTAGGCACGCGTTGGTTTGGGGCATAACCTATGGTCGGTGGCAGATGCTTCAAATCAGGCAACCTATGCGTTCCAGCCTTGTCGTGGAAAGATGCTTCCAGGAAACGTGCTTCCAGCTCCTTGACTGCAGCTTCACTGACCAAATGCATGTAGCATCGACTCTGCTCGGGCACCTTGGCTGCAGATTGCTTGACCTTCCCTTGCCTATACTCTCTCCAATCAACCTTTCCATTTCCCGGCTTCCATTCTTCACTCAGTATCTCTTCAAATTCAGTCAATGTCAGTCCTGGTGGTAGTCGTCGGATCTCGAGCTTCAATCGTGGTGCTGGTCCCTTAGACGCAGCCGCGCGTGTAGCAGCGTTGACCGGCAGTACGCCCTTAGCGCCACCGTCGTCTCGCTTGGCCAACACCTTGGGCGGCATGTTGTCTATGTAGGCGTCGATGTTGTGTTTGGCGATCGCGACCACGATATCACATCATGAACGTGTGGCTTCACTTGTGGCTTGTGACAGCGGCAAGAAGCGCCGAGCCGCGAACTCAAAGTGTCCGCCGCGATTGCCGCGAAGTCAATCTCGCGGTTCTTACAGACGACACCGACACTTGCTCTCTGCTCAATCATTCCAGACTACATTTGGGCATCCAGCCTGGTCCAGCACAATGGGCACTACTGTAGCCTAAGCATGGCTATCACAGCGTACAGACTGCCACTTATCCAACATATACAGAGCATCCAGGTCACCCGGAGTCTACCAATGCCGTGGTCGAGTGTGGCACTCAATATACGTTCCCATGCACCCAAGCATTTTCAGCTCTGCATCTCTGCAGGAACGGTGTATTCCCCGGTTGGACAACCATAACACAACATCCGAAGGAACAGTACGAATTAGGATCGAACAGGTTCGGAAGTACATGCACAGCTCATGCGGGAGGAACAATATTCCGGATCATGAGCCGACAAGTCGGCGACGTGCATGAGCTTCACAGTACATACAGGCCTGAAAGTGTGTGTGTGGAGCGTCCCCAACCTCCCATTGTCACACGGGCATTGCAGAAATTCTATCGTTTCAAATTCATTCCTGTCTCCCGAATGGCCAGATGATGCAGGTACGAAATGTCACAGCATTCATCTGTACACACAAGATCGAGGTTGCGGTGTCTTGTCTCCGTTTCTGGAAGCTTGCCACGAGTGCACACAGAACGCGACACAACATATGGTCGCAGCTTGAAAGGCCAATGTGACTGAGTCACGTCACATCACACGTACACAGTAGCCAGTGAAATCTTCAGCCTCGCCTATTGTACGCTCGGGCTGCAAAGACTGATTGGAGGAAACATGCAAGCAAATGAAATCAAAATCGTTTCTCTTGCTTGCTCGCTTACACAGAACACGAGATTCTACCACGTCACACAGCAGTTGAGACGCAAGATAGAGAATATCATGCAACATTCTTTCTGTAATCTATGTACAATTTCGCCCCCAGATGCCTCAATATCGGCCGTGACGTGTCAAAACGCAGACTAGAAACTAATCCCAACTGAAGATCAAATTTTCTCCTTTCGCTTTCTTTGCCGTGAGGCATGTCCGAAGGACCGGAATCTTTGCTGACAGTTTGCCTATCCCAGAGATGAACCGAAATAGATGCTAATGATGTACAGTGAGTGTAAAGAACAAAGATATGCATATGCTCGAGAAAGAAGAAAGCAACGAAGCGCGCCATCGCTCGCAATGCCATAAGCCAAAAGTCGCTAATTACAAGCAAAGCTCACAAAAATTTGATGCCTGATTAATGCTGTTGGTTGTTATTGATGCTGTTTTCCAGAAGTCGAGTGTCGTAGTCGTAAGGTATTTTTCATGCATCATATTCCATCAAGGCATAGATAGAATAATGCATTCGGTAAGAATGGATTTTTTTGGTCTTCCAGGTCGATGAGATGTTCAGTCGTGTCCTTCAAAACAAGCCGTCTCTTCTTCACAAGAAGCCTCCATCTCTGGGATAGACCCCGTGCTGGATCTGATTTGGCGGCATGTTCGCTCTGATCTCTTTGGGATTCCTGTATCCACTCACGCTTCCACTTCTGCTACCTGGGAGGCTGCTTGGCGGAATTGTAGTCTCGTTGATTCGTTCGGTAGAAGGGCTCACAGCTTGACCTGCCATCGCCTGTTCATATGGACTTTGAGCACGATGGGTGGCATGAGTCAAGCTCTCGGCTCTTTTATGGCCGTGAGAGGAAGGTGGGCCAGGGATGGACTCGTAAAGTGCAGGGCCACCTGGCTGTGCGGACTTGGGATGATAGTCGTATCCAGTCTTGACGCTTTCATAAGGAGCTGGACGCCATGAGGTATCAAGTGGCGGAGACTTAGTACGATTCTTGGAGGAGCTGCGCATGCGCTCGCCAAAGTTACGCATTCGAGAGCTGAACCCATCGCCAGAAGGTGCATTGCGGCGGTGAGATGTGGGACTGGCGGTTGCGGATCGTGGTTGGTCTCGTGACATTGGTGCAGGTAGTGTTGGTCCGGAAGACTCCATGGCACTGGTTGGTGCATTCTCGTCAATAGCAATGTTGATCATGCCGGACGAATTGTTGGCTTGGTGGCCTGGAAAGACCGGAGGAGGCGGCGGTGGAGGCGGAATGTTAAGGTGCTGGAGCTCGGGCAGCATCGGAGGTGCGAGTTCGGGCATTTCTGGGATGATTATCACATTCGAAGTATCACTTCCTCCAATCAAGGCGGCGTCGATGCTGCTCATGGATTCACCTCCTTCAGAGGAATTGAGACCATCAGGTGGCGAGATCTTCCGAACATTCGATAGGCGCCTGGTAGAGGGTATGCCAGCTCGGTAGAGAGGATGAGCTGCCTGATGTTGCTCGGGTGGTGCAGTTGCAGCTCGTGTAATGGGTCCTTTCTGGCCGTAGACGGATGATGGCAAGAGAGGGCCGACAGAGTCACTGCTTTCAGACACAAGCGACCTTGATTCGCCTGAGGAAAAGATCTTTTGTTGATCGGAAGAGGTCATGACCGAGGACGCTTGACTGAGCTCTGAGTTTGTGACTTGGCTCAAGCTGCTTCCTGATAGCGAGCCTAGATCAGAAAACTTATCTGGAATGAACGGCACAGGCGGAGCTGCATCACGTTCATTAGGATCAGTGCTCATGTAGCGTGGATGGCGCATAGCCCTGGGAGTAGCAGGAAGGCCGATAGGAGCTGATGGCGTCGAAGTGCCAGTAATCTTGCTCTGCTGATTGTACTTGAGCATTGCATCAGGATCCACAGTATGACTTCTCGACATAGGTGGCATGTACGAGGTCGGGCTGTCACCAAGCTCAGTGTGTGATCGTGGAAGCCCAGGTCTATTGTTGCTTGAGCTGAGATGCTCGGGGAGGGGAATGGCTGGTGCTGATGGTCGTCTAGCAAGCGAACGGCGGCGCTCTTCGAGTTCCTTAGCTGCCAGCTCCTTCCTGCTTAAGGTCCGCGGTCTCGCATTTGCAACAGAGGAGTCGGTGTTCTGCGATGTTTGGGAAGCCTGCTCTTCAGATACGATGTTGGTCACTTCCGACTCGGCAATCGTCGGAATCTCTGGCTTTGGCCTGCGGCTTGATGACCTGGCACGACTGGCCTGTCGTCGACTTTGCAAGTCAGTATGAGCCTGTCGGCTTGCACTTTGAGATCGCATGCGAAAACGTTGTTGGCCATCGCTTTGTGTCTCTTCCCTGTCGCCTCCATAAGTTTTCGCTGAAAGAACAGGGAGAGGCGATGATGGAGATCGCGTGGAAGAGCCTGCCACTCTGTTTTCGCTGCGGCCTCGGCCACGTTCTTCGTTGTCATCCATTCGCTCTGGGCTATGTGGCCGAGTGTGTGCTCTGCCAGAAGAGCGCAAAGGTTGAGGCACGGCATCTGCAATATTGCCTGTAGAGTCATGTCGAGTAGAGTCTAGCCCGCTTCTGTGAGATCCGGTTGGCGATAGTGCAGCTTTGTAAAAGTTCTCATCATCAGTGGTGGCTGGCTCGACCTCCTTGGACTTGTTCGTGGCCTGAGCAATCTCCTCGGGAGACATCGGTACAGGCGAAGAAGGCGACCGCTTTGCTGGCGGAATGTAGCGAGGCGTACCTCGTCCACGATTCTCTGAAGCGTCCCGCATGCGACTGGAGGTGCGCCCAGAGCGGCTTTCAGTGCGTCGCTTACTCTCTCCACGTCTTCGACTTTCTGCCCGTTCGTTTCTGCGCGCGATACGGGCTTCTTCGACACTGCTGATCTTGTCATCAGTCGATCGACCTTTTGTGCTTGCCTTTGAGCTGCCGCCGGTCAGAGGTGGACTCAGAGTACCAGATTGTAGAGCTCCGCCAGGTGAGATAACAGCACCTGCAGTCATGGGCGAGCGAGCTTCAGCATACACAGTATCCATGACTTGCACAGCGAGGTGATCTGGCTTACGCTCGCGAGAAGTGTTTCGTTGACGTGACTCCTCGCGTAGCCTTGTGAAGACACCTTTGGCCGGAGAAGGCAGGTGCTCAGCAGTATCGCCAAGTGCTCGTGGCGCAAGCTTCTCAGCATCGTACACAGCGGGTCGTAGGGCAGTCGTGGGCTCCGGAAGGCCAGCGCTGCTTACTGAGGATGTCCGTCTGCTACTTGTCCTACTTTGCGTCCTTTGGGGAGCAAAGTCGCGCGCAGCTGTCAGAGGAGTTGCCATTTCAGCAGCTTCTTGCTTCGCCCTCTCGATGTCGGTACGAGATGGTAAGCGCTTTCTTCGCATGCCTCCAGGAGTGGCTGTTCGAGCAGACGTGGCATCGCGAGCCATTCGGCCATCGCGTCGCCGCCACGGATCCAAGCCTCCAGGAGACATTGGGTAGGCAGAGTGTTGTATCGGAGTCACGCCTGCAGTCACAGTTCCTGGATCAACAACCGTAAGTGGATCTGCTCCGGCACCAGTCTGCAGTGGTACGCCCCTGTCGCCGAAGGTTGTGATCAATTTGAGGGAAGCATTCTTGGTGGTCAAACGGGCAGATCCAGAGCCAGAGCGCGAGGGAATCGATACAGGACTCGAGAGATCCACTGCGCTTTGTGGCTCTCGCGCTTGCTGGGCCGCGAAGACTTCATTCTGCGCTCGCGGAGAAGTCCATGGCTCTGAGGTCTGAATGCTCGTGCATGAGAAACATCGCACGGCAAGCTCAGCCTCATTGTTCCTGACCGCATGCTCGCCCCACTTCCTGAGCAAGTAAGATATCCGACCCCAGTCGTTTGAACATGTCAGACAGGTGAGGAGGACAGCTTCCATGAAGTAATCTTGGGACACATATACCTCGATTGCGTCGTTGTATTCTCCCAGACCGAGCAGGATTGCCACCGCGGGATGAATGTCGCCTTTCTCCAGCAATCGTTGTACGAAAGCCTCGCCGACCTTTTTCTTTGAGTCCGACCCGATGGAGCTTAATGCGAGCAGCATCCAGTCCGAGGAGGTCATTGATTCTGAGCCGACTAGAGAAGCCATCTCGTCGGCACCGATGTCACCGAGCCATTTCGAAAGCAAAACGGCACTAGCTGAGCCAGGCCGCTGTCTTGCCAATTCTTCGTGGATCAGGCTGCGGGCGTCGTCGTTCCAGCCGAACACGACACTCAACATTTCTCGCTGCAGAAGGTCTGGAGTGCGAGCAACTTCTCCGTAGTGAGGAGTCCTGAACGCCACTTCTCGAAGTCGTGCTTTCGTGAACGGAAACAGCTCCATCAACCGTGTGTCCTTCGTCTCTTCCGGACTCCGAAGTACCTCTTTGCGCAGATTAGATGATCGTCGGCCATGATGTGTCCCTGAAGTGTACGATGTGCTAGATCTTATCGACATGCTCTCGCGGCCAACTTGAGATGGTCCTCCAAAAGAGAACTCCGTGCCTTCGTATCCAGAAGTGGTCGACGCGCGAGACGAGTCCGGCTTGTCATACAGATATTTCCGTTGCCTGCGCGAAGCTTTTCCAGAACTTCGTGAGCTAACAGATCCGCCATGACTTGATGGACTGAGCGGCATGATCTTGTCGCGAATCTCTGATTCCATAGCATCGAGCGAATCCATCTCCAGCGCAATCCTTTGCAATGGTGACATGGTTGCACCCTCATCAGCACTGCTTTCGCCATCAGTAAACACCACAGGCAGGCTGATTTGACCTTCTGTGGATGCATTCTTGGTCCTCTCGTTCAAAAGATCCGTTGGTGGTGTAGGAGGAGTATTGGCAGGCGCGTGCTGCGCTGTGGCTACCTGCAGCGGGCTTGTGTTCGGGTTGATGTCGTACTGTTGAACCGTGTGATTCCGCCCCAAGGTGAACAAAGTCGCTGTTGGTCCATAATTGGCCATTCCTGTAACGCCTTGAATCGTTGGAATGATATCGTAAGTGACTTTCTTCGTGCGAACATCCCACGCTCTGGTTTCACTGCATAGGCAATATTAGCAATGATCTAAACCTGTCATGGGCTTGACAGGTTGTACAAGAACGAGCACCTACCCATCTGCAAGTTGGATCAAACGTCCATTCTTCGACCAAGCGAACCAACATGGACCTGCCAATTGCGACTCCGGCCTTTGCAGCACGCGAATGATAGTTGGTGCAGCTCCATGATCTCCTTTTGGAACACTCCACACTCGCAGATCCCCGTCTTGGGCTTGCGTGGCAAGCATATCAGTCTGCTGTTTTGATGAAGACCCATGCCATGCCAAACCACTAATCTTTGACGGCGCTCTTGTTGTATTTAAGGTGTGTAGGATCGTGAATGAAGGTTGAAGGGTCGCTATAAGGATCGATCCATTGAAGTAGCCAATCGCAAAAGTCCTGCAGTCGGCAGAGGGAGCAATTGCCGTAATTGGATCGAAGATCGTTCTCGCAGAGATGTGTTCCGAAGTCGAGGGTTCGAAGAGGATGACATTTCCCTGGTCATTTCCTAGTGACAGTCAGCATTTTTGCTGGATCGTTCTGGGTATTGCCTTACCAAATGCGATATTGCCATTGCGCATGAAAGCCGCAACTCTCATGTGCTCGTATGCCGAAAAGCGGGCGATTTCAACACCACTGAGGATATCCCAAACGATTGCCGTCTTCCCTGCATCAAAGCTAACAGCCAATCTTCCCGAACCTCTTTCGCTGACGTTGTCAACTGCTATCCATAGCACATCTTCTCGGTGCAAATCGAATCGCCGTTCGATGGATAGAGTGTCGTGATGAAGTACGAGGATCACATTGCGCTGTGCGTAGAGAAGGAATGAGGCAGTTGCGGCGCATGGTTCAAGGTCATTGCCTTGGCCCTCTGGGGTCAATGTCACCGGAGGAGGAGTCTGCCTTGCTTGTGTTTGTCGATATGAGGCAGGATTCGAAGCTGATGAAGACCTTCCAGACTTTGATCTTGTGTCTGAAGCTCTTCGTGATGACATCTTCGGTGTCTGTGTAAGGTGGATTAGTCTGGGTCTAACGGTATGATTCTGGCCATGAGTCTAGCCAGATGGTCTCCAGGTAGGTCTTTTCCCCAATCCAGCAGTGACAGGACCTGAAACACTTGTATCTTCGGGAAGAGTAGAACCAACGTACCCAGACATGCGCGCTTAATCAATGAAGTCACACCTTGTGTATCTCCAGGACCCCGGAGACGCTCTCGAGGAGCTCTCGTGTGTTGAAGGCCCCACTCCGCCAATAGAATCCGAGCGTGTATGCAGTACAGAATGCATGCAGCCGCGCTGGTTGTAGGGTTTAGAAGGAGTACAGAATGGCAGAGCTGCAGGTGAGTGCAGAAGCAGAAGCTACGGAAGAGTAGTGTGTGCAGAGAGAAGAGCGTCAGAGTCGACACACAACGTGCAATCAGATCCGCAGCCAAATGAGAGCTCGGCGCGTAGCTGTTGGGACCGCGATGCCAACGCTCCTTAGGACGCCTATGATGAGTTCTAGGCGGGTATGCCCAATCCAGGAGAGCCAGGGAGACCCGGAGAAGAAGCGGTTAGACAAGCAGTATGAAAGGCTGGGGATTAGCACCTATGAAGAGCAGAAAGAGACGTGATACTTTACGATTCGTCCACCGATATAGCACCATTGGATGGTCCCGCGCCCAGTGACTACCGCGACGGCCCTCGAAGACCCTCTGCCCGGGCCTCGAAAAGCGGGCCTATTCTTAATGGCTTCCACGCAAGACGGCCTGTGTCTCAGGTGCTTGCCTGCATGATGGCGCAGGTCTGCTGGTGAACGCTGTCGTATCGAGCTTGAGGGAGCGACACTGCGGTCGGCGCCGGGGTCAATAACGTGCTCTGGCGCTATGATTGGTTGCACTATCCAAAGCTAAGGCGCCACATTCACACCTAAACCTGTCATCCAGCGGCTAGATATACCGATGTCAACTTCTCCAATATGATTATAGGAGATGCAAATGCCTGGCCAGCGACGCCATCTTGCAGGACTCGATTCACGACACTTCTCCCGCAACTTTCATACCACGATCACCACGTGGAGCGGTCTTGCGACGATGGCCATTGAGCGTGCCTGCGTCTGTGGGATATCTGGAGGCGGTCAGCTCTCTCGGACCTGCTTTGTGCAACTTATGCCCTCGTCAATCCCCATACCGAGGGCTTGGTAGTCTATAGTCCTTGCATCGGACTGCGACTGCACGCTGCGCTTCATCACCAGTCGCACGCGTTCAGCATGCCAAGTCACACCATGCTATGATCACGAGCGGTCGGAGCCAAGCGCAAAATACAAAATTCAATGGCTGGACGTCAATTTCGCTCTCCACAATGATCTGGGAAGCACAACTCATCCGGCCTCGTGCTGCCGATAGTTCCTGACAGCGTTGCAGCAGTTCATGCGGTGGAACGCCAACCAGAGAATGCTGTTTCTGCGGCTTGTTGCGGTCTGTCCCAAGGCCTGCGGCTCTGCCCAAAACCTGCTTCGGCTACATCACGTGGGCCGTCTTGCTCTCACCGCCGGTGCGGTCAACGCCACATCTACACAGTCACGACCGAAGGAAGACGAACGAGAATCATGAGAAGGTCATTGTGATGAGTATTCGAGATTTTCATTGTTCGTTATCGCTGCAATGTCTGTTCTCCATCGCGAGTCATAGTTCACCTCTCAGAGGATGCCTCTAAGCGCCGTGCTAGCAGAGCCGCTTCGGCTGATCTGCAGGCAGGCATGGGCATGCAAACTTTCTGCATACCATCCTGCTCCTTATGGCATCACTTTTTGCATCACCGTCCACATTCAGAAGTCGATCTTGGTCAGCTGCGTCTCGCTTGTTGGACATATCAACGACCAATCTCGACAACGCGCTTAGAGCGTCACCGACTTTGACTTTGCCAGAAGACTTCTCGACCGCCTGGCCAGACGATCTTCGCGAAAGCTTTTTGGCTGAGCCACATGCTCGTAGCCCATGCGAAGTGCAGCGAGATGATATTGGCGCGGTTCGCAGATGTCATGAGCGGTTGGCAGTGATGGTGGCGTACATGTTTCTCGGCTCCAGATGATGAGGCTGCGCTCTGCCGTTACCACCCAATTCTAGAAGTTCTGCTTCCGATCTGCATCATAAGGGCAACATTGCTGCGAGCGTAAGATGCCAGCTAGTGAACGCTGACAATGTGATCCAGGCTCCATGTCTCTGACTGGGTTCATCCCTCTCTGTTCGACTTTCTGGGTCTGGCTCCCGTTGTTGGAAGAGTGTTTTCTGCACATCCCTTTCGACTATCCGAGTACTCGTCGCCGCCTAAACAGTCCGTGCCGTTTTCCGGATCGGGACCACTAGAATGAGACCAGCGAGACTCGGTTCATCCAGGGTATCGAATGCTGCTGGTACTCAGTAGGAGTCTCGGACCAGACGTCGAAGGAGAAACGCTATCGATGCTGATGCTCGATGTTGGGTATCATTTCAAGTAACAGGTCTCGCTGAAACGCTAAGCAGATGATCGGTAAAGTAAGTTTCGTCGGTAGGTCCGACAACTATGCTCCAGGACTCTCGCTCACACTTTATGCTTGCTGCTCCCAGATGAGGAAGTTCGCTTCTTCTTGGGCTCAGTGATGCACTTGCGTGGCTTGATTGGGTTCACCGGAGGAAGCAGTGGACGTGCGAGCCAAACCTCCGCTGATCGCGGTGGTGGCGGAGGTTCGCTGAGGTAGGCCTCATCATCGTCGCCGAAGAGATCCTCGTCGCTCACATACGCGCTGGGTCTTGAGGTCTTCTTCAAATCTGATCCAGCTGGCCAGCTTGCATATGCACACGAAGAGTACGGGTTTGAGAATGTCGAAGATGTCGTAGAGCTAAAGCTGTCGCGGTGTGCAGACGCGTTCGACGATGATCGACTGGTGATTGTTCGACATGGAGATGTTGAAGGCGTCGAGCCTCGGCTCGATGTTGATGAGAACGACATTATTTAATGTCGTTAATATGGAGTGTGGTGTTGTTATTGTTTGTCGCGTTCACTTTCTGTAGAGTGGCGGTAGGCAGCACGTATAAGTGTTATGACTGCGCGCGCATACTAAAAATGGCAGGTCGCGTTGGCAGATAGGCTCGTATATGTAGTCGTATCGCGGTGTAGCAAGGGCGGTCAGGTCCGAAGTAAAGCGATGAATGACAAAGCCTTGTGATGTGTCAGGATGCATAACACAGGTCGCACGCTCTGGAACAGGACCGTATATGATATATCAACATGACCGCCTTTTCTCTCAGCCGAGAACTTACACACACCGGATCAAGATCGCGTCACCACCAACCGCGGAATGTTCGGTCGCTGAACCGAAGCTTTACGGACGTTCTGCGGGCAAAGGCAAAAAACGATCGAGCGACCAGGGCCAACCACACGGTTCGGCGGTCTCTGATGAAAGGTACCTAGTAACGAGGTACCTCGCAGAAAGAGCCCTGTCTCTCGCAGATTTGCACCATCAGACTCATGCAGCTCCCGCTCTCCGAAGCTCTGCCTAATGTCACTTGCGTATTTCTCGGGGTCGGTGAGACACCGCCTTGCTCCACGACATCACCACATCGCCATGCAAATCACCCAGACAAGACACTGTCACCCACAGCCAACGCACTGCTCACCCACGCCTCGATACAATCGCGTTGTAGACCGCAACTGCGCTGATGCCACACCTGTATAGCTGACATGCCACGTCGCCATAGGCGTGGTCAGCAAATGGTATTGCGGTATCCCACCGAGGTCTGTCTTGTCGGCGAGTTCAGGAAAGTGTGTTTGGAGGCGTTGCTTGGAAGTTGGATTTGCATGCTTATTCATGACCACTGCCGAGGACACAATAGGCTTCTGCTATAAACATAGGCTGCCTCCGCCCGTCCCTAATGGTCTCGGATAAGGGCATCGGTATCGGACGCTCCTTCTCCACGCTGAGAATCTGCGATGCTTCTGCAGTTGTACAAAGGCTGAGTAGTCGTCCGCTCTCTCCGCGACATCCCTCAGCCCTGCTTCGCGAGTACTTTCTTTGGCAGCACGGATAGCCGTGGGACCGCAGGATGACTACACGTCCGCAATAATGATACATTGGGATGACAATGCGAGGTTCTGCGCCCGGGCGATGACTTCATGCGAGCGAGGATTCCATTTCAGAAGCCGAAACAAGTCGTGTCTTTCCCGAAACAACCGCTTTCTTGCTTTCTGTGGCTTGCACAGTCGCAGTTGGTACCGTGTTGAATTTCCGGATCGCTGATTCAGAGACATCGCAGGCACCGCACATGTTTCTCCGTCTACCATTCCTCCGTACCAACAATTCCATATCATGGTGGATACGCACCGACGGCAGGACGGTGTAAAAGTGGTGTGTCGGCAACTGAACAACAGCACCACGAAAATCCACGAATCCTTTTGCAACTATGGCTGAATGAATAGCAACCTCCAGCGCGGGGGGCTTTGGAGCCGATCATTTCAGGGCTCCCTTGTTCCACAAACCAGATTTGTCCATCCGCGCCACGCCTGACTTCCAAGAAGACATCACATTCTCAAGGTCAACTGGGCAGGCATCGTGATCATGGGACAGCGAGACTCTTGCAAATCGCTTCTTCATCTCATATCGAAACAATGCTTTATCGCGAGATGCGCTTCAAATTCCTGGTGACGAGGGAGCGGCCTCGAAACAGGACACTTTCCAGGATGTCCACGAGATTGCCGGCAAATCTACGAACCTGGTCGAGACATCACGACTAAACCTGCCTTCACCCTTTGAACCCTAGGCCATGACGGATATCAGAAATAGTCCATCGCGACGCAATCTGCATCATCAATCCAGCGCGGTCTGTAAGATATTGACGTCCTTCTCTAGCACCAGCATACTAGATCGAAACTACTTTCTGACCCGTAGCCTTGCAGCTACCCGTTGTATCTGGTTACTCGAAATCTGCTTGTCGATTCCTGGATGGCATGACGTGCGGTAGACTGTCGCCCTCTGCGTAATGCTCGGTTGACCTCTCTATCGCGGAGCATGAACTTCGGACAATATGTCGAATGCCAAGTGCAGTTGCGCACTACATGGCCACCCTGACGGGCTTCATCAAACTGCTGGTCCGAGCAAAAGGAGCAAACAGCGACCACGTAGCGGTATGACTACGGAACATTCACTATTGGCCGACACGCTTGCACTGCCCAACCTGGAAATGCCGTCTGGACCCAAAGAATAGACCAGATTACCACACATGGGATGCTCATAGCAATAATACTGCACCTTTGAGACCCTAATTCTGTCTATGCAGACAAAATCGCATTCGCCTGGATTACCTCGAGGGTACATATTACCGCAATAGGTGTGCGGAATGTCGATTCCGTGAACGTGTCAGTAAGTACAATCATGTTCTCTACATCAACTTCTTCTTGCCGCTTTCATTCCGCTCCTGCATGTCGCGATACCGCTCATGCAGATTTCCTTCGAGCATCCTTGCAGACCTCAAGAGACTACCAATCACAAAGTCTTCTTCTCAGCACCTCGCATGTTCTCCTTTCGAGCGGAATTGGCTATCACGGCAAATCTCAGTTGTAGCAGGACTTCAGGACCTCGTACCTCTTTCTGAAATCTGCGAAAACATCTCGGAACCAGATTTCTGGTGTTTGTTTGAGGCGAGAACGAGCGACTTGGGGCCCCGGACCGTGATGCCGAAAGCACAAGCAAACCTCGGGTGGGGCACTCCGCAGCCACTTTTCTGTAGCGGCAGATCGTCAAACTTGATGAAGCATAATTGTGAGTCTATACGAGACGTCCAGCGTCTAGAACACTTGACAAATTTCCACAACACATCGCAACGATCGTTGTCTTGAAAAATTTGAGTCGACCATGGCTTTCCTAAAAAGACAATGCCGATCTCGCTTGCACTGTCCCATGCGAGAGATATCAACCTGGTCGACATGACGTCTCAATGGCCAGGATCAGTCTCAACCCATCGACAACGAGATTTGCGACAACGTCAGAATGGATTCAGTGTCTCGGTGTAGCTCGCTGTCCTGCAAAGAAGAGGCACTGTCGTACCGCTTCAAGATAGCAGTGACATCAATATCTCGGATTTCCTGCCATCTGCTCCAGGCCCTAGACTCCATTTCCTGGAGACGATACGCGGTATGGAGACCAAGCCTTTGACCAACCATGATGGACGTCATATGCTCCTTTCGCCTAGGTAAAATAGCTGGGTATGAACACCGATCATAGTCCAACATACCGGACAACGAAATAGGGCAACACAGCGAGTGAGTGACCGCCAGACGGCGATGAGATCATGCCATGAACAAGGATCTCCTTTACCATCACGAAACAAGAATGTTTCTCGAAAGATGACGCCAAATAGAAACAACACTAGCCAACACATTCATTCAACGGCGTTCAAGACAAGCATACTGACGACAGTAGTTTCATTTCTTGATCCTCGATGCACGTGTTCAGCTTCCGGACAGCGAAACTTCTCTCCAACTCGTCAGGCACAAAAGTCGCAAATTTGTCCGGAATACTGGAATTGGTAGTCGTTCGTCAAGGTGGACAGTGAGCCTTGTAAGGATTCAGGAACGCAGCAAGCTCGAGACGAGGCGTGGTTGTTTTTGTTGGCTGGCGTGAGGTTTGGGAGAGACCCACTTCTTTGAAAGGGCTGAGATTTCCTGGGCTCTGGAGAATGGGGTCGGAGATGTCTTGGGGATTTGGGGTGGAGTGAAGTGAAGAACGTGTGAAGGGAATTTTCGTGTTCTCTACTTTGCATGTGCTTCTGACTCCACTTCCCGGTGCTTTGGCGATGTCAGTGATGATTGAGGCTATGAGTCTGGCTGAGAGGCTCGCGGGCTTTGCCAGGAAGGCCAGGTTGCCGCTGTTTCCTGGTGACCAGCAAATTCCAAGGCCTGCTGATTGCTCCTGCAATTGTAGTCTCGATCAGGTAAAGCTGAATGACCACATCAACGTCGGAGGCAGAGATGCTGCGCTTACCATTTTCTCCAATGCGAACAAGTTCCAATTTCTCGTCTTTGGAGCGGTATCCGTGAATGAAAGGCCTTAGTTTTGACTGTGCATGAGAGATTTATGAAGCATGAGGTTGCAGCTCTGACTGTCGCGAATCATCTTCAAGAAGCAGTTGTTCGTAAATGCACCTTCCACAACGTAAAGATGTCAACGCCCTGATTTCGGAAGCGTCAAACGAGAACTGCATCGCGTGCATCATTTTTGTAAAGCACACGCACGCGGAGATCTGGCGACGATGTTCAGTCGTGGTCAGCAAACGGTGCAAAACAGAAACGACATACAAATCTTGCCAGATCTCGGAAGCAGAACTCGAACTCGCAACCATCGTATTCAGACTTACAAAAACATAACAGAATACAGCAAAACAATATATTAGAACGACAAAACGGCAAAAAGTCGTCACGCACCTGATATCCCACACTCACACCCGCCAACAATCGGCTATCCTGGTACTGCCGCTCCATGAATTGAGGGTGTTTGCGCTGTTTCCAGCCTGAACAATTCCTCCAACTTAGGGTCCTCTCAGCATCAAGGATTACTCACTTGAGTGAAGAACCATCACGGAACTCAAACCAGAGCCATATTACTGGATTGAAAGGGTGTTGCTGTGGACGAAGTGATTTCGACCATGCCATTACAGCTAAGGTCACGTGAGTTACAGCAAAAACATATACCTCCACTCGCGGAGGCTTGGCAAGCACCGGGGCCGCGACTTGAGAGCTGAGCATGTTTTGTGACTTTGCAATATTCGGTTTCACTGTACTTGCTACTGCTACTGCTACTTCTGAGGCTCTCGTAAGGCCAGTTGCCTCCCATGCACCGCAAACGCCATCGCTTCCAACCAGAATGCGTATGTACAAAAGAGGTCATAAATCTCCGCAACTCTGGTCATATTCCAAAGACGACCTTCATGCGCTCGTAAACGTAGAAACTTGTCGCAGCCATGGGTATGACTTTGACATATCCAATGCTGAGCCCGACAAAGAAACCTCGGAAGCCCCTCTCTTTTGCGATGTCGCGTGCGACTTCTGACATTCGCAACCTGTGTCCATCACCAACCACACCTCCCACTTGCATTCTTCGTCGGATGACTTCGAGTGGGTAGCTGACTGTTTGACTGACGAAGCCTGCTATGGCACCTGTAGTAAGCTCTGCCCATGCCCGCAGAGGTGCTGGCTTGCCTGGTGCAAGCTGTTTCTGTGATCGTTCCGACATTGGCAGGACAGTGTATGGTGCCAAATGTGGTTGTCGCATAAAGTCACCTGCTGCGTCGTGTGTCAAGAACGAGGCTCCTGCGTATGGAATCATGCCCCATAATGTCGGTGTGAAGCCTCGGTAGAAGTTTGCCAACCCTGTTGAAGGTGTAAGCTGCTTGACTGCAGCTTGGGTGGCTTCGATGGGCGCTGCAACAGTCTTTGGCATCACCGCTGCGGCACCTCCTCCATTGGTACCATTCGTTGATTCTGGCGGCAGCTCTCTGTATATCTTACGGCAGATGTCGCGTACTGTGACCCGCTTACTAGACTTCGTTTCCCACGCCAACCGCACGCGTATCACTTCTAGAGGATACGTACAGAACACGGATGCTATCCCTGCCAGACTTCCTGTGGCGAATCTCCTCGCGTGTGTCTCCGACTGTTTATCGGGTATGACTACTGCTCTTATTTGCTCGTAGGCCAGGAACTTGATGCCTCCATACGGAAAAATTCGCAACAGCGTAGCACTGTGGCCGCGAAACAGCCCTGGCACTCCATTGGCACCGTAGATGTCTCTGATCGCTCGCAAAGCTCCCGTCCATGATCCTGTGTACTTCTGGAATCTAGGGTTGTTTGCCTGAAACAATATCTTGACACGATCCAGAGGAGCAACTACTGTCTTCGCAGCGCATGCCGCCAGCCCACCTGCAACGCCACTACGTACAGCATACTCCATGCTCTGCTGCGGTATCTTCGGCCGTTTCCGATCTGGCTGCGGATGTATGTAGCCATGATCGGTCGGACATATCGCCGGCTGATTGCCAGCACTGGCGGAGCGCGAGTCGGGCGTCATCTCATGTGGTTCGTGGGTCGAAGCGCTGTCGATCGTGACATGGCTGCCATGCCCAGAGGCAAAGCTGCTCATGGATTGTGTGTCGTCGCGTGCTTGCGCCTTCTGCTCTCGCTCCTAACGGCTGGTATGCGACATCGGGAGAGAACTTGGCTATTTCCGGGCTCGTGCAGGTTGTTGGTAATCGGGTAGTGTCTGCTGGAGGAACCAAAGTCCGGAAAGCGAGCAGAACCGGGCAGATTGGTTCTGAGTATACAGTGAATGCAATGAAAAGTGTGCAGTGCAGAGTATCTTTTGGTACAGCAGAAACAAAGAAGAGTTTCTTGGTGCTGTCGGCAATGTGAGATGCAGGATGATGCGCAGCCGAGGGCAAACGGCCAGCATCGGGACAAGGCATTTCTGGAGTTCTCGTGCTGCTTGACTGCGCCTGCTCCTATCACATGTCAGCCATTGTAAGCAAGACCACTCACAACCAAGTTGTGTTCGTGCAGACGGCTGAAACGTAACAATGGATCGGATACAATGGTCTCTGCCATCATCTGGCAGAATAACGAGCAGGACGTGACCGTTTTAGACCTCCCACGCTCAATCTCCGAAGCTCAGGGAGATTTTGGACACCCCTTCACAGACATTCTACGCTCAACTCAGCCGCTGGACAAGCCATATGTCACGAATGAGCCGGCCTCAGAGAAGGCGAGGGCGAAGCTGCGTGGTAACACTGTAGACGAGGCCCTGCATGCGCACTACCGAGACATTATAGAGCAAGCTTTGAAGCAGGCTCGTGAGCACCACAATGACATATGGTGTCATCCGAGACCATTTGTGACCGATCACGACGATGCCAAACCTTCGAAGAAACGCAAACTAATTAACGGAGTTGGCGATCCTCATGCCTCCAACAATGCGACACTTACCAACCCCGTGAGTTCCGACCTAAGTCCTGACTTCCTGGAGAAGGTCACGAGTCTGAAGGCTGGCAATGTTACATCTGGAATGCATGTCAGGACTGGAATTTGCACGCAAGTGGTCAATCATCAGCATGGAGAGCGAGCATTTAGATGGAACTCTGCTTGTCCAGCAAGACTAGAGCTGACGTGCGGCAACGAGAAGCACAATTTCCATGTCCCGCCAGGCTCAACAGCATTTCTGGGAGACTGCTCAGAAGCCAGACTATTTCACAACGAAGTCAGGCACCAGGCTCAAGACCAAGATACGCAAAGACGTTTCGATTTCGTCTTGCTCGATCCGCCCTGGCCGAACCGTTCTGTGAAGCGTTCGCGAAGGACACCTGGCACTTCATATCACACCTTGTCGACTCCTAATGATGCATATGATCTATTGGCGGGCATGGACCTCGATATGCTGATGGCAGAGGACTGTCTGGTGGGCATCTGGATTACCAATAAAGCCACCATTCGCGATCTGATCCTCAACGAAGAGTATGGCATATTCGCGACTTGGGGTATCAAGCTTGAAGAGGAGTGGCTCTGGCTAAAGATGACCACTTCTGGCGAACCCATAACGCCGTTAGACTCTGCCTGGCGGAAACCATACGAAGTCCTGCTCCTCGGACGGAAGCAGCGACGTGGCCTGGTGGGTCATGCGACAGCATTCACTTCCGGTGAGCATGCAAACATTGACGGAGACATGCATAAGAGCGACAAGGTAGTCATGAGCTCTGGCATATGCAAACGAAGAGTCCTGATCAGCGTGCCAGACCTGCACTCGCGGAAGCCATGTCTGAAGCAGCTAATAGAGCCGATCATGACCAATCTCGATAACCATCGAGCTTTGGAAGTATTTGCACGCCATTTAGTTGCTGGGTGGTGGAGTTGGGGCAATGAATGCCTGAAATTCAATTGGGATGGGTACTGGCGCAAGCATGACTCCAGCGCATAATCCTCGCCAATGACGGAGCTGCCGCATCGTGTTGAGCGCTACTCACGAGTTTTGCTTGTCTTGCAATGTCTACCGGTGCATACCATGCCTCACTGCCGCAGGATTCTCCACAATTCTCACAGCGTGGGGCAGTCTAAGCGCGGCGCAGCACCCTAATGCGTGAATTGATTGCGGCAGTTCTCTGCTTAAGCATACTTCACTTGATTGTTGTATCGCCCATCCAAGCCTTGCTCGAGCACGTATAGGCGCTGAAGGAACAGAAATGCACATGCATCCTCAGAGGCGTCTCGCCTTCGCCTGCCACTCGATGCCGGCAGCCTGGAAGATCTCAGGCACAACTCCTGCGTCAACAAGACGGTGTGCCTTGTCCAGGTGTGCCACATTGGCAGAGTCAACCAACAAGATTCATATACGCGCCGTAAAGCATGTGATGTGACAATCGCTCCGTCCCGGCGCCTGTCAACCAGTAAAGCGAGATGAAACTTTCGGGCTGGACCTCGCTGTGCCGCCTCCACGCAGCTCCCTCGCTCGGAAGCTCCTTCGGGCCAGATCGACGAGCACCCTTCTCCAGCACCCTGCACGAACTGCAGTATCGTCTACTCTGTGCCCGCCGTTCCTTCGATTCCTGAGCTTCCGTGATGCATACAGCTAACAAACTCATGTCACGATTATCACGTTACTATGCCACAACTTTGAGCTCGCCAGCAGTCGTTTTAGCGACTACACCACGATGACCAGCAGAGATCAAGCTCGGCAGCTATTGTATAGACCGCTGAGCTCCGAGCGCAAAGAAATCAGGGTCTTGGTAGTGGATGGTGGGCAACAGAGCACACGACCGATATCTCTCACTGGGCAAGCATCCTCGAATGGCCACGCACAAAACCTACTGGCGTTTCGACTGGAATACATACGATTGACAGACCATGTCGTGCCCTTTTACGATGCCGTATCTTACAGCTGGGGTGGTGATAAGGATGATCGCACGCAGATCATCCTCGATGGTTTACCCTTCTGGATCCCGACAAAAGCAGAGCAGGCTCTGCGCGCAGTCAGTGTGGAGCATGGCCATCCTAGGGTCTGGCTCGATGCTGTATGTATCGATCAAGAAGAGCCTCGCGAGAAGAGTCTCCAGGTCGCTATGATGGGCGAGGTCTATTCCAAAGCACGACGTGTGTTGATCTGGCTGGGAGAGGATCGTGGTGATACTGATACTGCGATACGATCAATACGCAAGCTGCTTGAGGGCATCGAGCAGAAATTGCCCGCACAGTATCAGACTCCCGACTCTGGTTCAGCGAAGGACCTGATACTGAACCCAAATGCCCACCGCATGACTTCAAAGCAAATCAGCTGGACCTCTATCTACTCATTATTTTCGAGAAAGTGGTTCACACGGGCTTGGATCATCCAGGAAGTTGCGCTAGCTAAGCAGCCCGTGGTGTACATCGGCAAGCATTCCTTGGACTGGACCGAGCTATCCAGCGTTGCCGTCTGGCTGTATGAGCGACGACAGAGATTGCCGCGAAGCCCGAGCAAAGGGTGTCTTACTGGACTGGAGAATGTAGCATTGATTGGTATGTTCAAGCTACGCAAGTCTCAAAAGCTCGGTACTCTTCTGCGTCTTGTCTACAGCTTCGAGACTCACGATCCCCGCGATATGGTATACGCTGTGCTCGGCCTGAGGAGCAGGACTGCACAGAAGCCAGGCTCCACTTCGCGCATCGTCCCAATATACGAAGAACCTGTAGTTGAAACCTATGCAAAAGCTACGAAAGCTGCTATCATCGAACTGGAGAGTTTGGGCCTGCTCAAACATGCTCACAGCCTGCGACCTGTGCCTCAGTCAAAAGCCGAGAATGGCGAGTTCCCCTCATGGGCACTTCGCATGGACCTTCGTGGTGGCTACCACATTAATCCCATATCCTACCGCAACTTCCGATTCAATGCGCACGATGGCATGCCTCTCAAAATCTGGCCCAATGACTCCAGCCGTGTTCTCAAAGTCGAAGGGATCCTGATCGACCGGATCACCGACATCTCGCCCGTCATGTCATGGAAGTTGTATGGAGAACGTTTCTCGGACACAATCAATGCCGCAGCAGTCTTGCACAGTACATATTCTTGGACCTGCGATCAATTGCCAGCCTGGCCGAATAATGTGTTATCTCGCAAATTCGCAATCACAGTAGCAGCGGGCCAAGACTCTACCGGCCGCAATCTGCTCGAGAGCACAGAGCATGCACAACGCCTTCACGAAGGATTTCTCCACGCTGCCACGGCCCCAGAACCTGAGCCAGCGTCAGATGTCAGCGACACCGAATCGCTCAAGTCCTCCAAATCCACCACTTCAATCTCCTCTCGTTCCACAACCCACTCCCTGCACAGTATGCGCTCTTTGGACTCTTCCGAGAACCTATTATTAGAGACCGAGAATCCTGATGCAACATATGCTATGGACGCCATGATGAAAGGTGGTCATCATCGTACAGTCTGCATCACTGAAAGAGGTTACGTTTGTCTCTGCACGGATAATGTGAAGGAAGGAGACGCGCTTGTCGTCCTCTTTGGAGGCAGTGTGCCTTTCGTGCTCAGGCCCAATAACCATTTCTACTACTTTGTGGGCGATGCTTTTGTCGAAGATCTTATGGATGGGTACCACGTCAGAGCGCTTAGGAGTCAAGGAAGACTGAATAGTCAGACGGTATGGTTCAAGATCCGGTGAAAAGGGAGATGGGCAAGATATGATGAGATGAGTGATGTGTTTCATTTTTGTCTTCGATTCTGTTTGCATTATTTTGCAGCAAGCGTTCAGCGCGCATTTGTTGGCGAGATGTCGCATTTGAGAGATACAGGTGTTGCTGCGATATACCACTTGCATAGCGTATCAGCCATATTTTGCTGATGATGTTGATAGTACACTTCGATATTACTAGCGATCTGTGAAGATATGCCCAGTGCTTCCACGCAACCAACTGTTTGAGTGCTCGACCTCGAACTCTTAGCACTTCACCCCGAGGCTGATATTCCAAGCACGGACCAGGATCACGTCCACCTTGTTTTACATCATCAATCGCGCCAATTCAATCGCGTTTGTGACTCGAAAAACTGTCCATCGTCGCACAAAACTCTCGACTGCTTGAACACAAGGCGTAGCACCACATTGTCAAATCACGTACCGAACGAGAAGCAGCCACCTAAGCTCGAACCAACTGCAAGCATGATGCCGACCTTGTCAATCAGCTTCGGCGCTGTGCAAGATCTCACAGGGACTGCCCAGTCTGAGACCTGGCGCGCTCTCAAGACACCTCTGCCTGTGAGGTTGCACACGATGGACCAGCAGGACATCCAGCAGCTGAAGGAGGATCAGGAGGCTATCGCAGACAGTTTGAACGAAGCGATGCGACACATCGACATCAGTACTGACGGCGGTCAGCAGCTGCAACAGCTTGTGAAGGACGTTGAGTTGCGCAGCATGCGCGCATATCAACATGCAAACCACCTGTTTGAGATGATTCCGATCAGCGCTCGTGCGCCTACAGATCAGTCAGTCGCCAAAGCTCAAGAAGTCTTCAACACCCCCGAGCTTCTTGAAAACATTCTTCGCTTCACAACTCCTCCTGATATACTGTCCGCTATGCAAGTCCAGCGATGCTGGTACAGCACCGTCCTGGGCTCTGTTACGATCAAGAGATTACTGGGACTCGTGCCGTTTGAGAAAGGCATGTTCTACTCTCCGTTCTCCAAGCGCTTCCACAACTTGCTCCCAGATAGCAAGGGTGACTACCAAGTTATGCCTGGCGCAAAGTACGCAGACTGGGTTCACGCCAACGGTGGTAGTGGTATTACTATCTGCATGAGGATCACCGATATGGACCAGCTTACGCTTGGATCACGCGTTCGACAAATGATGATCTGTAGCACTCCGGTGACCGAAGCCTGCCTCACCATCGAATGCCTCGATGGAAGCTACATAGATAGCCATCTTCCTGCCGAGCGCAGCTACACACTGGGAGACATTGCAGATTTTGTTCAAGAGAAGAGACATACTCGCTGTACACATCGTAACTGCGGTATTCGGCAGATATCTTTCATTGCAGAAACCAAGCTTGGCGAAGAGGAAGATCTGAACATGTTGAGGCGTTGATGGGAAATTGTGCGGATGATGTGCCTCGGAGGTGTTTGCACTAGCAAGCTTGGAAGGAGCAGTCGCGAAGGACATGGTACGGAAATGAGCTCATGACGAGGGTTAGAGCGCGAGGGCTCGGGAAGAATTGATGGATTGTTGGGACGACAAAGACAATGAATTACTCGGCGTGGTCATCAAGCTGCATAAAAAATCAGAGTCGTCGTCAATTGCAAAGAGCTCTCGTTGAATATGGACGTCGTAACGTTGCCCACTAGGAAATAGCTGCAAGGGTTGAGTTCGGGGAGTGCGGAGCACAGTCAGTCATGTCTTATTATCTTGGGCATAGAGAGGTTTTCGGAACTCTGTTGACCGCTGGCGAGTACTTCACGGTTCACCACCAGGTTCGCAAAGCTTCAAGACACTTCGACATTCACCTGTCGAGCGTGACTGCCTGAGCCGGAACGGACCGCGCATGCATGTGCGTCTGTGCAGCGCTGGGGCAACAGTACTTAATCGTGGCATCTTTCTGAAAAAGCCTACATCGCTCGACAGATTATTGCGACTGCGACTCGACCGCCCTTCGCCACTTTCCACACACGAATTTCCCGCCGGCCTGCACGCGTGGCAAATCTCGAACGGCAAGACTGCAGTCACATCAAGAGGAGATAGCGCTGTGACGCCTCATCGCCATCGAGCGCTTGATCCCTTTCGCTCTCGCCGGTCATGGCACCAGCTGTCGAAGTTAGACTCCGCTCGCAATCTGTCTTTGGCAGACGCTGTGGCCGTCGCTACTGGGACGAGGGTTTCGATCTCGAATACGATGAAGTGGTGCATCTGCTGCAGCAGCAGAAAATCATCGAAAGCGGGCTTGTCGAGGCGACTCGACATTTGGACCCCGGCGGTGCTGCTGCGACACAGCTTACGAATGCTCTTGCCGGCGTACGGGAATTGATCAACCGCCTCTACAACACGATCCCGGCCATCGAGCGTCCGGCTACAGATGTATCCGCAGCCAAAGCACAGGAGGTCTTCTCGACACCTGAGCTTATGGAGGAAATTTTGACATAGCTAGACACGGACGAGAAGCTCAGTGCTATGGAGGTCCAGCGCTGCTGGCGCGATACTGTGAATGGGTCGGTCAAATTGAGGCGACTCCTTGGGCTGTTGCCGATGGAAAAGAATCCCAGACACTTCTACTCCGCCTTCTCATCCCGCTACCAAGACACTGACAAGTTTCCGAGCGGTCATTTTGAAGAGATCTATCCATATTGCAGGTCAGGTAATGCCTATGATGACCCGGATGAGGAACCTGATGAGAACGAAGAGCCGGAGCCAGTCGAGGAGACGATCGAGCTCGATCTTTGCAGCTATACTCGGCGATCTCACAACTTCGGTACACGTCTTCGCCAAATGCTGCTCTGTAGCGGCCCGCCATTAACACGAATCCAAGCGACCATGTTTGATCCATGCATGACCACGCAGACACGCTCATCGGTCTACATGGACTTGGGAACTGTCTCGTCGGATTCGTCACTCGGATTCACCGTAGGCGAGCTACTGGATAAGCTTGCGGTGCTGCGAAAGAAGCACGAGAAGTGCGTCGATGATCCCGACGGCCATACGCATTTCAAGCTTAGGGCATCTTTGAAATTGGACTACGAAGATCCGATCATGGTTGAGCGTAGGTACTGGGAGGGTCGGCGACATGAATATGCTCGGAAGCGCTGGAACGACTATCGGGAGTACCAAGCAAAGAAAGCTAGGGGTGAGGTTGAGACTGAGAAGCGCTGGTCAGGATGGTGATTTAGTAGATGACGAATGAGTGGAAGATGTACGAGCCAACGGCCAGTTTTGCCACACTCCGGGCTTTGACGAAGTTGGGAAGAGAAAGACATGAGAAAAGCAATAGACGATGACCTTGACGAATAGTGGAGTATTGGATTGCGATAGAGCTATAGCCCTGGAGGCAGACTGGAACTTGTAAGCATTTGTTTGCACGGCATGGGAGGAACTGAAGCAAAGAGCCATTACGGTCTTGTGATGAGTGCCGACTTCACCTCCACTCCGCTGAACACAAACAGGATCTCCTCCCTCTCGTAGACGCATGATGTCGTCCTCGGTTGCCATTCCAAAACAAAAAAGCTCCCAAGCTTTCAGAAAGCCTTAAAGTCCGTTCCAAAGCCTTGCATCGTGAAGCCCGCAACACTCAACATTCACTTATTTTCGCCCTCGCGGCACGACCCGCTACTTAGCGTGACTTCTCGAAGCATCGAAGCGCGTTCTTGCCGATCTTTGAGTCACCTCATTCTCGTACACTCCCACAGCGGTAGCCGCCTGAGGAAGATACCTTACATTCTGTTGTGTAACATCTCTCTTCAGGAATTACTTGTGGCTCTGAAAAGGCTCACCATCAAGTCGGACTCGAAAACGCGCCGCGCGGGAACTTGCGCATCACTTCGATCAAATTCGTCCTGGCGTATCCACATCCTGCTCCGAGTCTCGTCCAACAATGACGCCGACCCTGCAAGTCAGCTTCGGAGGCCAATCCGTCTTCAACGGTAACAAAGAAGTCCAATCCTTCTCGATCGGCTATGACGAGATCTTACAGCTTCTCCAGCAGCAACAGACAATTGAGACAAGTCTTCTACATGCGATACGGAACTTGCGCAGCGACGAAGAGACCTTCGTACATCTCAACAACAGCCTGATCGGAGTCCGCGCACATATCGAGCGCCTGTACCTTTGCATTCCCGCTATCGAGCGTCCCGCGACTGCCCAGTCTGCAGCCAAGGCGCAGGAAGTGTTTTCAACTCCGGAACTTCTCGAAGAGATCATGATGTATCTTCCGACACCTGAAAAGCTTCGAGCAATGGGCGTGCAACGCTGCTGGCGCGACGGTCTACTTGGATCTATCAGGCTGAAGAGATCTTTGGGCCTCGCACCGTTTGAGAAGGATACCAAGAATTACTACTCAGCATTCTCTCCGCGTGTCAATAATCCGAACTGGGCAGATTGGCGTCTGGCCAATTCAAACTCCCCCATCGGTTTCTTCGAGGATCAGGACTACATTAATACCCACAGCAACCGTGTACATCTGCTGTCGCATCTCGATGACACAATCGAGGCGGGTCCTGTTGACAGCTCCATGGCCATTCGTATCGTCAGCTATTCCGGTACCTATCTCAATTTCGGTAGTCGCATTCGAACGATGCTGCTTACCAGTGGTCCAACACTGCACGAGCTTGTTCCATACATGTACTGCGAACCTTGTAGTCAACAGTACCGAGGAGAACCCTGGGCAGGACCCACTCGTTTTGACCCCATCAGCCCAGAGTCAAGTTCAGGTTTCACTATCGGCGAGCTTGCGGATAGGATCGCAGAGCTGAGAGCAAAGCATCCGAATTGCCAACCTTTCATCGAATTTTGGGGACTGGTGCGCCTCAGCCCGGGGATGATCCAATTATGACCAAACGACAAGAGATGTATGATAGAGATCTGGCCCAGCGTATTCAATCCACTCAAGAAGACGGCAGTACTGGCGAGAGCTCAGATGATTCTGATAGCTCGGATGGCGATGACGAGCAAGATGAAGAGTCTGAGGACGGAGGTCAGGAGGTGGAAAGCGATTCTGGCGACGAGAGTGCGAGCGAAGAAGAAAATGAGCATGGTGGAAGATCTGACGGCGATGAAGGCATTAGGGAGTTCTCAGACGATGAAGAGGATGAGCACGAGGAGCCTGAAGATGGTGAAGGCATTCTGGCTATCTGATGAACGGTCAGCCATCGATGGATATAGACCTATGCCATGGCAACCTACCGTAATGACTGGGTTGAGTTGCGACCTTGTGCCTTCAGAACGCCAGACCGCACGAAGAGCTTCTGCGACATTTGACATCCGTGGAGAGACTCCCAGCATAACTTGGATATCTCAACTCCGGCGTCACACTCTCGACGCACGTTCACAGCTCACAACTCTGTGCTCCTCACAACAATAAAGCCGCCTGCATATCTTCCTGTCTCAGAAATCGTTCGCTGAACACTATCTGGCCATCATCCCGCGAATTCTCGCCAACATCTCAGAAGAACCACAACCAAGCTCCCAGTCTTGCACCCATGGAAGTGAACCAAGCGAAAAGACCACCAGCTGGTACGAAACCTCCGTAGAAAATGCCCTGGAACCATGCCGCCCATCCACCTGAATTCGTGGTTAGTAAAGCTTCGGATCATCCTCGCCTATGTGGTTCACTTACCTGCTTGAAGTCCTCCAAGGAAGCCTGCCCAACCTAGGAACGGGGCGAGAAGGATTGCCCAAATCATTGTGCTTGATGTTGAGTGGAATGATGCTTGTGCTTGTGGTGAGATGCGAGTTCTGAGCTGGTTGCGATGTCTGCGATCTGGAAGTGTGTATGGCGCTGTGGTGGAAGAAGACAAGATCCAAGAGCTTCTTTTATGTTACGTGTTCTGCGTTGTTTGCTACTCAGGAGCTGTTGTTTGATGCATGAACGTAAGACATGCCGCCACTCTCGCTGTATGTCGCGACTTCGAGACCTACACTTCAGGCGTTGTCTCGTAAAATCCCAAGCTGAGACAAGACGCAAAGGGATCAATGGCATCCAGGTCTATGATTCACAGTCTAGCCGCGCTACATGCTGTCGTCACTTACGCAACGACACCTTTTCATCAAAATCCTCGGCAAGCACGACTCTCATCCCTCTAGCCGACTCTTCCATCTCATCGATAGACCTCACATCCATTTCTTCTACACAGTGCCAAGAATCGAAGATTTCCAGACAAACTTGCCGTCTTCCGATGAGAATGCGATGGAAATTCCCAGGAATAAAATGCCCAGAAGGACCAGGGCTGCAGGTAATGTAAACCACGGCCAGCGTACATGTGCTACTGTAGATGGTACCTGAGCGTAGCCCGAAACCCAGGTAGAGTTCGGGCCTTGACGCATTGCGTTGCTCAACGCTGTCGCGACGTCCTCCGTCGTTTGCATGATATTGCCATCGTTGAGAGTGTATAGCATGTTAGCCATAGCTGTGAAAAGGGCTGTACCGGGGTTGTTTCGATTAGAATCCTGGATCTCTACGGTGAAGCTATTTTTGAACCAGTCTCCGATCTGTTGAATATCTGCCATGTTGACCCACGTAGCTTTCAAGGCCGAAACAGTGGTGAGGTTTAAAGAGCTTATGTTTGGAGGCACGTCGGCTTGTGTGAATCCTGGGCACACAGGAGCTTGTTGTATCGGATCGAACCACGGATTGGGTTCGTCGTAGCCTGTGGTGCACTTCGGAAACAGCAGTGGCTCGCTGTTGATGATTCGTTCTTCCATGATTCCGTTGGTGACAACTGACGCGCGGCGCTGTTTGCAGACGTAAAGACTACAGGAGTATAGCGCAGGTCTAGGCCAATTCCATTCGTCGTTAGGTGTAAACCAATCTGCGCTCGAAAGAGCCAGGATCTTCGCAATATTTGGATGAAACTTGCTCAGTTCCGGGGTCCACACTGTCGTGTTGAGCTCTGTGTTATCCACTGGTATGCTGGGACCACCACCAGGCTCGTTCTTGAAGAAAGCTGTAAGGTTGAGTTGAGGATCCGGTGCGTATGAGCACTTCTGGTAAAAGCTCCGATTCGCGGTGCCTTGACATTCTGGAATGACTGTGGCCGTCTCATTCTTGCAGTCGCAGCATATTCCGATGCTCTCAAATTCTGGAAAGGTGCAATTACCGCTGGAGCATTGGAAGCCTAATGGTGCGTTCGCGTTGAACATTCCCATGAATGCTGCGGTTGTCATGTTCACGTGGACGTAATAGTCTGTCGAATGTTAGACATATATTGTGTTTCACCGAGTCAAGCAAGACGTACTTCCATTGCCATCGTAATTCATGGCACTCGGCCTGTACCGATCATCGTAGGCCTGAGCATTTCGCACTAGAGCTGTAGCTTCGGACGAATTAACCATGGTTGCGTTGTACGAGATGATTTGCTGTGAGAAAGGGTCCATGGCCAGGCAAAGAATCGTCAAAAGAGCTCCGAGTGATGCAACGATCGCGTGAAGTCGAAGGCTATAAAGCAACTGTAGGGCGCCCCAAGGTCCTCGACTCGCTGCGTCGAAGAGCTGAATATCGAAGAGTCGATGTCTCCTCTCCTGGAAGTATATCCACTTCAGCTGACTGATGCCCTCCGCGACAATGAGTAGGAGTGAGGATTTGGCCAGCGTCGTGGAGACAGCCACGAGGGCGTTAGGTGAGATTGGCATTTTCCAGTCATTGAGAGCCTTGTCCTGGATGGATGTTAGGATGGCAATGACGCTCGCCATGCATGAAACGCTGAAGACTGCGCCAAGCAGTTCCCATGCCCACAGTCGTATCCATGATGAGCGTTGCCGATGTGTTGGCAGCTTGGTGGTCTTCGACCTGGCCGAACTGCTGGAACTTGAATGTTGAGCTGCTGGACTGGATACTGGCTGTGGCTTCATGTGCGCCCTCGACATCCTGATCATCTAGCTGTTGTGTGCTAGTATTCGAGACCTGCTGATGAATTTGCCCACTGGCTGCAAGGATGACTTGAGTGTCTCTGGGTCCTGCAAGAGGAGATACGTTCGACGTGTCTCGATCATCATCGACCGACGAAGACCTGCTTACTGGCGAGCGCTGATGCTGAATACATGTAAGATCTTGGTTGGAATGCGTCATAGCCATGACATCGGGCAATCGCGATAAGTCTTCGACAGTAGGCAAGTAGTCGCTCTTACCCTCGGGGGTTTAAGCCCTTCGCACAGTGTCGAAAGCATGCCACCACAGCCTTTCTACTGCGACACCTCGTCGCCTTGTTGCGGCTGAGCAACCCTTGTACTTCGGCGCTGAAAGAGTCTCAGGTTGTGACTTCCCCAGAATGGTGAAGTGTCATTACACAACAGCAAGTGGGGGCGAAGCAGCTTGAGGATGATCAGTACGCCCGGCTACCTGCCGCCAGCTGGTACAACACCTCTTCAGTGGTGACATGAAGGCACTGCTTGCTTAGTCGAATCTCACCAGTGGTGTGTCTTCCGATAGAGGACCAGCGCGGTGACAAAGATGCCAAATCGATGCCGCAGCATCTGATGCTGTCTTCCGCTGCGTCGTGACCTTGCAGGCGACCTCAGACCTCCTCGGAGCCTTATGACCTCCAATAATACCTGGGCTGAGGTCGTTCGCGCGGCAGATAGCCTCGTATTATGGCGCTGCCTTGCCGTATTCGCTAGTGTTTCATCATGTGATTGCTCGGTGCCGTCTCCGGTGAGCTTGAAGCGTTCGTGATGTCGCAGCAAACATGTCGTAGTATTGTTCTCTGCAAATGCCGATCATGTGAAGTTCGAATTCGCTCCCAGCCGGATCAACGAAATACGATCAGCGTTGGCTGGGAGAAGCATCAGGGACATGCTGGTATCCTTGGCCGCCAAGAAGGACATGCGATGGTGGCATCGGAAGTACAGCCACTCATATCCATCTCTGTCAGCCTATCTTTGAAACGTTGCCGAAGCGTTATTCTCGTTAAAGCAAGTGTTTGGTAGAGAACCACGTCGGTCTGCTCGTCAAGCCATTCCTAGACGACGGCCTGCAGTCCGGCGGTGCCCTTTCATCAAAATACGTGCGGGTCTGTCGACGGCACGGAAGATCTTGGTTCTGCAAGATAAATTGCAGAAGTGTATAAGGTTCGAAGCGTACCAGAGATCTAGTTGATGCTTACAATTAGCGGAGCCCGGCGCGTATAGTACAGGGCTGAATTAGGCAGATGTGGCTTGATGTAATTAGGAGTAGCTTCGCTGGTCTCTTCCGTTTGGGGTCGAGATTCAAGATGTCTGGTGATGAAGTTGGATGCTGTGAAGATGACTTGGAAGATGGAAGGCATGTCATCTGTTGATCTTTGATCTCGCTCACGTGTATGTAGATCGTGGACGTTGAGAGATGCTCCGAGACAAGGATCGATCTGGAAAGCTGTGCGCTGTGACCTGGGAATGCTTGTGCACGCAAAAGTTCAAACGAAAGTTCCTCGTCGCCGGAAAATGATGATTTGCAGCATACCAAACGAGTCGGAAAGCTTTGTGGAGGCTCGACCTGAAATAGAAGCAGTGGCGACGAGGTGGTGAAGCCACAGGTTGTGATTTCGTGAGCCAGACTTGGTAAATGGACGAAATGTGCCTCCAATGAAGCCTGCGCGAATTGTTCTCGTCGAATGTTTCGTCAGTCAATCTGCAAGTTCGGAGCATCATGCTTGTCTCTATGCACAACACATCGCCGTACAGCTGAAGTCGAGCTGTGGTTGTCGAAGTTCTTTCACAGGCATCTTGCCTGTCCCGGGAGGCTTATCGCCACGAGCCGGCTGATTTGCGCAACCCGTCACTGCATCACATGGATTGCCTGGCCGAAACGGAATTGCTATAATAACGCGACGAAACATGAGGGAGACCTTCATCTGCTTACACGATCTTGTGCGAACGTGCTTTGAAGATCTGCAGTTTCTCCAAGGTCTCTGCCTGTGATCTTCATCGGGAATGCTCGCCGATCACGCAAAGCTGTCGTCAGATCTGTCAGCTTTTCTCTTGTCGTCGCAGTGTAAATTGCAAATCTTGAGGGCCTGAGGATGGGTGTTATTCGATTGCCTTCTGACCTAAGGAGCAGATTGGGTTCAATGGGTGTGGAGTCGCGGCACATACTTTCTGTGGATGGGAGATACGCACCAAGATCCTGGGGCGGAACCAATTTTGCGTTTGGAGCTGCCACGAGTCGTATGAAGTGCGGTTGACCCTGTTGGCCGGATTCTTGACAGCAACAGAAGCCGAACCACTGTTTCTTGCCAAGCTTGTAGATGTCGTTCTAGACGCCATGTTTCCTCGCCCACCCCGTCTGCCGAGCTGTAGAAGAGCAGGATGTGAGATGAACTCGAAAGAGCAGCTTGTGTGCACCTATTTTGCTGAAGGATGAATGTGCATTCCAAATGTGGTAAGCTCAGGATTGCTTTGCAACGACGCCTCAACGACGCCGAGGTGATCAAGATCGCGTGTGGAGCTAGTCGCTGGGTGGGCTGGGTTGGAAGCGTTGCACAAAAGGTGGACAGACTTCTCAGGAAAAGCACTAGCAAAGTCAGGAAGGACTTCTGCTTCACCGCGCGGAACATCTGTCACTCTTTGCAGAGCTACATGAGCTTTGCGCAGTAGTGTGCAGAGGCGCCCCTCGAAGATGCTGCAGGTACCGAAGATCAGTGCAGATGCCACCCCAGCCGAGGGAAGCTGAAGTCCGAAAGAATCATACAGCAGGTCGTCGAGATGGTCGAAGGAGGAAGCGGGCAAAACGAACAGAGCCAATAATAAAGCAGCGAATCACAAAATTTGATTGCGAAATTGATGTCGACGACGTCTGCACAGCTGCTGTTTTTGTCGTAGGCGTTTCAAGGTTTCAAGGCGAGGACTGAGTTTGCGCTTGGCTGCGGGTAGGAGGGCTACTCGGTATCAGGCGAGTGAACGATTTTGCTGGTAGCGAACAAGGGAGCCGAAGTGCAAGCGGAATCACGAAGGGACACAGAAAGGTCTCGATTGCGTGAACGAAGGGACTGGATGTTTGTGTGCAGACGAGGTGGACATGTTTTCGTCAGCTGTGCGGTGCTGGCAGGAACAGCAGCGTTCGTAGTTGCAGTAGCACATATGTATTGGAACCCAGGATAGACACGCATCAATGCAGATGCAGATGCAGCTGCTGTCCTACATCCCGGCTTTTCCGCGAGGGATGAGATGCGTGCGGCATCCCGAGCGGGCTCGGTGGCAGCGCGCGACGGCCTCTCGAGCTAGAACGAACGTTCCCCTGATGCGCAAAGTGAAGTGAGTGAAAGGCGACGCTTGCAGCCGTTTTGCGGCGGCGTGAGTCTCCTACAGGCTTAGACGGTGCAGGCACAGTGTGAGAACAGCGAGAAGCTGTTGCTGCTGTCCTCTGTGTTTCGTTTGCGTGTGCGATTGACTCTTCTGTTTCCATAATCACTTCGGCCTCACTTACCGCCACGCGCATTGTTATTGCCGCCTGTGTGCAACTACACTCGTGTCTGGCGAGCGATCGAATATAGCAACAGCAACAGCAACAGCACTGTGCACCCTCAGCGCAGTTACAGTAATACATACATAGTTGATCGAGGTGCCACCACGTCGGCTGCCGGACATCGACATTCAGCCAGCGCCAACCCGGTCATTGAGGTCGAGGTCGCAGATGGCCATTCTTATGCTGCGATCGAAGCAATAACCCGCACTGGCACACTGGCACCACTCTTGGACCCGCGCTGAGCTCTCATCAATCTCATCATCAAAGTATCAACAAACGTGGTGGTAGACGACTCGCTCGCTCGCTGGCCGCGACCGCGACATCCCCGCCGATTAATTCAGCGGCATACGGGGATCGTGTCGCTGCCGGACGACAATTCGGCGTGCTAGTTGGCTAGTTGGCAGTATCCTGGTCTCGCGTGAGTGAAGCGAGCCCCTGCATACAGCGACGCAATTATGGCCCTGTCCATGTCCGCCGACGCTCCTCACAATGTTGTTGCGAGTGCCGTCCACCCTCAGAGTCACAGAGAAGCTGCATCGACCTCGACAGCGGCGGTGACCACAAATCCCTCCGCTTGGCCCACGCCGCCGACCACTATTCCTACCTCGCCGCTCCATGCGACGACCAACGGCACTGGCAGTCGACCGAGCACCGCGATTATGCGGCCTACGCACAACCGCAGCACCTCGCGCATGACGGAGGCCCATTCCCGGACCAGCGACGACGATGGCGGCCGCACTGCCGTCAAAGTGGGTGAGGAGATACAACAATTAAAAAAAAGACGATGCAAATGCTAACGTGGTACGCGCAGCTGTGCGAGTACGACCGCCGCTCCAGCCTACCGACCCCGGCTTCGATTTGATACCTCAGCGCTTTCGCGAGAGCACGTGTGAGGTACCCACGCCGACCTCTCTTTCCGTGCAGTCGCCTCAGGGCAAGAAGCTGTTCGTCTTCGATCGCGTCTTTGACGAGCAGACCTCGCAGGACGGCGTGTGGGAGTACGTGAGCGACAGCGTGACTTCCTTCGTGAAGGGCTACAATGTCTCGATCTTGGCATATGGGCAGTCGGGCGCAGGCAAGTCCTACACCATGGGCACGTCGGGTCCCGAAGACCAGAGCGATGCAGACGTGAAAGGCATCGTACCGCGAGCGGCTCAGGCGCTGTTTGACAAGCTCAATGGTAGCTCCGCCAAACCCAGCGGACTTCAGACACCCAAACGATATTCGACCCAAGCACAGCCAACGTACAACTCGATACAGAAATACGGTGGCCCTGCTGCGAAGAACTGGGAGCTCAAAGCGACCTACGTGGAAATCTACAACGAGCAGCTCCGCGATCTGCTAATATCCGAAAATGTGCCTGCAGCTGAACGCGCGCAGGTGGCGATTCGTGAAGACACCAAAGGCCGTATTATGCTTACGGGACTGACCCAGGTGCCAATCAACTCTGCCGAAGATGTGCTCAACGCCCTCAATTTCGGCTCCGCCATTCGACAGACTGACGCCACTGCCATCAACGCACGTTCATCGCGCTCACACGCAGTCTTTAGTCTGAATCTCGTGCAGAAGAAGACTGATGCCAATGCTACGACGGGCAAGGCGGAAAAGCGCATGTCGATGCCCATCGAGCATGTGACGGGCGCCGAAAGTGTGGTGACGCTCGACAGTAAGCTGCACTTCGTCGATCTAGCTGGTAGCGAACGTTTGAAGAATACCGGAGCCACGGGAGACCGAGCCAAAGAAGGTATTTCGATCAATGCTGGACTCGCCAGCCTTGGCAAGGTAATCTCACAGCTGTCCAAGCACGGGAATGGCCACGTTTCGTATCGTGATTCCCGACTTACTCGCCTGCTGCAAGATTCACTTGGTGGTAATGCCATAACGTTCATGGTGGCATGTGTAACGCCAGCAGTATTCCACCTGAGCGAGACTCTAAACACTGTCACCTACGCACAGCGCGCCCGTGCAATCCAGAGTAGGCCAGAAATCCAGCAGACTCACGAGGACAGCGACAAGCAAGCCGCGATCGACCGACTCCGTGCAGAAGTCAGCTTCCTCCGCGACCAAATCCGCCATACTGACAACGGTGCTGCAAGAGACATGGGCAAGGATGCGCGTGATGGCCGAGGCCGGGGCCGCGAGAATGAGCTCCAATCCCAGCTTATGGACATGCAGGAGAATTACAACGCCCTCAGCCAGCGCCACGCGAAATTGATTGCCGAGATCTCCAAGAGCAGAGACAGCGAGAATGCCGAGACGCCGTTGCTTAACGAGGCAATTGGCGAGAACGCGAGTGATCGAATTAAGCGATCAAACTCGTTCGCAGAGGCTGTTGAGCAGGTGGTCCTGGAGTACGAGAAGACAATTCAGAGTCTTGAAAGTTCACTTTCAACGACACGATCGTCACTTGCAAGTACCGAAAGCACGCTTATGGAGAAAGAGACGAAGATTGCATACCTGGATACCATTCAGAAGCAATTGCAGGCTCGAATCTCGAAGTACATGGAACGAGAAGCGAATAACGACGCTTACACTCGCGATTTGGAAAGTAAGATGGAGGGCGCCACGACTGAAGAAGAACGCAAAGAAACCATGATTGATGAGCTACGAAAGGAAATCCAACGTGTTCGGGATAGCGAGTCGAACGCCGAGGATTACATTTCGACACTGGAGGAGCGTTTGGCAGAAGCCGAGCAAGACCAAGAGATCATGCAGCGTGAAATCGAGCGTCTCGAGCACGTTGTGGAGCGGCAGAGAAGCATCGGCAGACTTGACAATCTCCTTGGCGAGCTCGATGCTATTCGTGGTGATCAGCCCCAGACAAACGGACACTCCGCATCGAGAACCCCCTCGCCAGTCCCCAAGACCAATGGTCACGCCGATGACGACGAGTACGATCCATTCCGAGAGTCTGCCGCATCAGACGAGGACTTTGAGAAGGTGGAGCGTGCAGAATCTGTCGAGCCGACAGAAGCAAATGGTGCAGCTGTTCCGCGCAGTCCAGCGCAAAACGAGTTCATGGCCAACAAGCTTGAGAATCTTACACAGGAGTTCTTCGATCTCCGCTCCGAACATGAGACTGTTCTCAGCGACTATGACAACCTCCAGCAGAAGTACCAGACTGCGCTACAGACTTTGGCCAAGATCGAGCAGCGCGAATTCGAGAAGAACATGCCAACACCACGCTCTGCAGACACACCTGTGGCGAGCAGCCGAAGCTCTTTTTTAGTGGAAGCGGGGACGAAAGAAGAAGAAGAAAAGGCGGCTATAGAAGGACCGCTTTCATCCTCGCGTTCCTCGTCGGCGGAGTTGTCCTCGCTGCAGCAACAGAGTGGTGGCGCCGAAGTAGAGAGTGCACCGGGGAGTCCAGCAATTGAGGAAATTGCTGCACGAAACGATGCCAGCGCAGCACACTCACCCATGTCAGCATCGCACGAAGAGGTGCTACAAGAAATGGAAACACTCAAGAAGCTTCATGCGGAGAAAGAGGTGTCAGTCCACGAGCTCACCAAGAACTACATGAGTCTCGCGCAACGGCACGAAGCTACCCTGAGTCAGGTGGAAGAGCTCAAACAAGAAGTGCAACAGGCGCAACGAGCAGCTTCTCCAGCTTTCCCGTCATCACCAAGCCTGCCGTCTGGCTTGCCAAAGGGCACGTGGCGACGAAAGTCGGACGAGCTTTTGGGCAGCTCGTCAGATCGCTCATCAAGATCATACATTTCGCTTCGAACAATGGTCCTCAATAACTTTGAGGAGCAGGCCGATGTCCGCCATAACTTTGAGCAGCATCTAAGTACGGTTATGACGGAGCTCAACACTCGCTCAGAAAGAGTGCAAGCTCTGGAGAGCGAGCTCGCGTCGCTTAGAAAGGACATGGAGCAGAAGCAAACGATCATTGCCGGACTGACTCGTGAACGATCTAGCATGGCCGCTGCCAGCGCTGGTGGTGTTGACTTCTCCGTTGTCGGACAGATGCGAGATCAGCTCATGGAGAGTGAGAACCAAATTCGAATGCTCCACGAGCAACATGCCGAGCGCGAGAGGGAGCTTCAGGAGCAGGTACACAGTCTCAAGGAGGCGCTTGCTGAACACCAAAAGTCCTACGGCGCGAACTCGTTGCCGACACCAAGTGATGACCAAGCGACGTCGCAAATGCCTGGCGACTTCCCTGAGACGCCAGCTGTAGTTGAGAAGAGTGAGCAAGAGGCTGCATTGACCGCTCAGCGCTCAGCACACCACGAAGAGGTGGACCGCCTCCAGAAAGAGGTCAACGCGTGGGAAAACAAGCACCGTGAGGCTATGGATACCATGTCAGAATCGCAGAAGAACCTGCTCAACACTATTTCTGAGCTTCAAGCCTCGCTGCATCAAGCTCAGACTGGCATGGCCGCCAAGGAATCTTCCGCCGATGTTGATCCTGACGACGATCTTCTTGAAATGGAGCGAGCCAAGCACCGAGAGATCATAGAGATTCTCAACACTCAAGTTCAGGAGCACAAGCACGTTGCAGAGCAGCGTATCACAAGGCTTGAGACCCTACAGCAGCAATATGCAGATGTCTTGAAGCAAGTCGACGAGGACGGACGGACCCGCGAGAGCACGAAAGAGGCTCACCGCCAGGCACTCGCGAACCTAGAAAGCCAGGTGGAGGTGCACAGATCTACCATAAAGCTGCATCAAGAGAGCTTGGAGCAATTGCAAGCTTCCCACACCAAGGAGATCGAAGAGCACACCACAAGATATACTGAGCTTCAGAAGAAGCACGAGCAGACTGTCGCCGACTACGAGGAACAGTTGTCGTCTGCCAATGGCGAGATCGCGACACTGCTCAAGAGCGCTTCTTCTGCTCTCGGTTATGAGACCGACAAGGGTAGTCTGCATAACCAGATCTCGGGCTTGGTGGAAGAAGGAAAGGAGCTGCATGGCAGACATCTCAAGACTACGAATGAGCTGAAGGCTGTGCAAGAAGAGCTGCAGAACGCTATCAACAGATCAGTCGAGATGGAGAACGAGATCAATGAGCTCAAGACTCACACCGAGGAGAAGGAAGCCAAATTGGCGCAGATGACAGACAAGTACCAGAAGAGTGCTGCACTCGTGGACCAGCTCGAGGAGCAACTGAGCAACAACTACGATCAGCACCAGGCGACTAGCAAACGCCTGTCAAGCATGGAGTCCGAGGCACAGTCTCGTGCTGAGCTTGAGAAGGAGCTAGAGGAGGCCAAGGCGCGCAATTCGCAGCTTGAGGTGAGCAGCAACCAGTACTTGATGGCGGGCCAGGCTAACCAGTTTCAGCAACAAATCAATGCCTTCAAGCATTTGTCTCTCAATTCGAATGCCTCGTCGCACTACAACCGCGACTCGCTATCGCCCGAAGCAGCGGCTATTGCTCTTGGCCGAAATTCCTCATCATCGTCCAGCGCCCGCAAATCTGGACCGACGGCACTCCCTACACCTCCGCCATCTATCCCTCTCCCACCCCTCCCTGGCTCTCCTATTACGGGTACTCCACCTCAAAGTGCTCTGGACCGCACAACGTCGCCGACCCCACGTGGAACGTCACCTGTTCCGACGGCGTCACCTGTTCCGACAACGTCACCACCTACCTCGCGACACGCTTCGCACGAGGTCAGCCCAAGTCCGGCTGTATCGCAGCTCATTGAAGACCAAGAAGCTCGCATTAGGACAATCGAGAAGCATCTCTTTGCCGAGAAGCAGCTCACAGCCACCCTCGAGGAAGCTCTTGTCGACCTCGAGACCTCCGCCAACCGAACCAAGTCGGAAATGGAGAACTGGCGGAAGAAGTGCCAAGGCCTCGAAGACGAGCTGGTCAGCCTGCGTAAGGAGCGCAGTAACTCTCGAGCCAGTCTGCAGGCTGTCGAAGAGGAACGCGAGATGCGTGTCCGCGCCGAACGTGCCCGTCAAGCACTGGAACAGCGCATGGCCGAACTCAACGCCAACAAGAAAAAGAAGAAGAGCGGGCTCAATTGCTTCTAGGAAAAGCACGTCCGTCATCATCTACTTCATGTACATCGACACCGACATACGTCACAGCACAACAACCACGACAAACACGGCCTTACGCAGCAATATGCGTTCTTGTATCATTAGTGCCATTCACAACTTGTCCTTATATCGAGCGAGCGAAGGAGGCGCACAACCCCAACGGCCGTCTTTGAAGAAGACAACAACGTACACCCACGACCACAACACACAACTTTTGTTTTGTTTTTAGGCAATAGCAGATACGAGGTTCACGTCTATATCAGAGCGAAGCGAGCGAGCGCATTTTTGAGGCGCAAGAGCAGGAGCATGGAGTTACTTCTTTCGGGTGGCAAAGAAAAATATCTTGTTCCATCCCGGAAGGTACTAGGAGTTGGGAAGCTTGAACCTTTGTTCTCTCTATTTGCTTTTGATTCGTATAATACCCCATTTGAAGCACGCCGCACTGCTCTTCCGCACAAGTTTTCCGTCTCCTAATAATGTGGAAACGAGGCTCTCTTGTAGTAGTGTCTTATACCTTACCTGCCAATGAATATCTGATCAGTACACTCACTGCTGCTATCCTGTTATTACAACAGATCTGAACATCTCGAGACGAGCAGCACAACTACCAGAGTCAGTAATTGATGCAGTGAGACCGGCGATTAAGCTCGTTGAAATCAAAGTTCGATCCGCCTTCCGCTTGCCGTTCCAGATCCTTCAACGCCCCTTCGAGACCTCCGTCCAAATTTGCATCTTCATCAGACTGAATTCGATCACAAGAACGCGCCGCACAATGCATACAACCTGTAGAACAAGATCTCTGTAGAGAGCCGTCTGGCTTTACAACATGAACTTCCACCCATCTTCTTTACGATACCGCCTTCATCGTCGCCCCCTTGGCAAGCCCGTCCATTTTCCCTCTTCAGCCCAGCTGAGCTCGAGCCACAAGTCACGGAGACTCCGCGAGGTCTCCCAAATTTCGACATGCTCCTTGTCCGAAAGCAGATTGACAGTCTATGAAATAGGAAAGGCTCGTGTCGTGTCTACCACGTGTTTGAGTCGGCTAAGTACTTCCCAACGGGAGCCTCGAAGCCACAAGACAAGTGCTTTGACCAGAGAGCATAAATCTTCACGACTACGTCGGATAGCTTGTGTCGTGGCTGGCGAGGTCTCGACGCCTCTACTATAGTACACAACAGCCATGGCGCTCGAGGTAAATAAAAAGACTTATTCACTGGTGCCGCTTCTCTTGAGTGGTGAGCAGTTCTTTTCCTTCGCCTTCAATTTCTCGGTCGTGTTCGACAGGCACAACGACAATCATGGATAGCAAGAAAGAACCTCAGGTGTTCACGCGTAGCGTTTCTTTCGGACCGGATCAGGAATTGAGCACTTTGACAGCCGAGGAGCGAGAAGTACGCGAGGATGCTGAGATGAAGCTGGAAGGAGGATCTGGTGGCAGTCAGACTCCTGTTGACGATCCTGATTGGAAGCCTGGGTTGGCGAATCGGTGAGCAAAAGAATCATTGTTATGAAAGAAAGATTGTACTGATCAACCTCTTTGCAGCTTTCCGTGGCTCGGGTTTGGAGCACTCACAGTGGTGCTTGTTTGCGCGATCGCCTCCGTGTTGGTCTTGTGCCTCGCCGACAATGTATCTCAGACCAAGTGGAAGAAGCAGATCGCACCAAACGTTATCATAACTATTCTCAACTCGGTCGCCAATCTATGCTTCGGAATTGCTATAAGCAATGGCATTGCTATTGCTTGGTGGCGCAAGACTTTACAAGGTGCGACTATTGAACACCTCAATCGCAGCTGGCTCTTCAGTAGCAGTATCAAGGAAGTCGTTCTCGGAGCCAAGTACTTCAATTTCATTGCTCTGGCAGCGCTTACCGCCAAGCTCACAATCATTGATGGCACTCTTCTACAAAAGTCATTTGGAACTGAGATCCGGGCAGACCCGGCAGCAGCAGTGGACATTACTGGTTACGCCAACACATCAATTCCAATGACCGGAAGGATTACTGGCGACTCTACAGTCACTGGTCTACTTGCGAAGAACTGGAACGACAATCTCAAGATCTGGTCTCAGGGCGGGGGACTGCTTCCCAACAATTACGCAGGCTGTGAAGGCTTGTGCTACCTCTACGTTCCTGGAGCTGGCTTTGAGTTTGACTGTACAGATGCGGTCGAATTGGACATCGATTACGGCGTTGCTGTGCGAAATGCATCTGCAATTGCGATCGGACCAAATTGTACGAATGGAGACGGCACACTCAGCAACAGCACCTTATGTCAACAAGCTCTCGCAAACACCACTGCCGAGCTCTTCCACCTCAGCTTTGATCCCGTTTACAATGGTGCCGACTCCACCAGTTACGACTACATCAACATGAGCATGCTCTACACCAACGCATCCGACGTAGCTCCAGACCAAGGCACCTGCCCAGGAAAACAGTATTCTCAAACCTGTCAACTACGCCCGGCTGTCATCAACTACCCTGTTATGATTCAAGCCTACAAAGACGAGCATTCCATAACCTCCATGTCGCTAGCCGTTGACCCACGCACGCACGACAACTCGACCTTCCACCTCTTCAACGCAACCGGCAAACAACAATCCGGCTTCGAAGTCCTCCACTATTCCGACATCCATGAATCCTTCATTTCAGGCGATACCCGCACTCGTCTCGGCGGCGTAGCCAAAGGCTTCAGCATTTACCTAGGTGGTAACGCCTCCTTGACCTGGTCTGCAGCAGGTTTCTGGCTAAATCAGGACGGCAACTCTCCCTCCTACCTCTTCAACGATCTTGGAACGCAAGAAGGCAAGACAGCATCCTCTGACCTGTGCGGTTTCGAATTCGTTGATCCAATGAACCGTCAAGTCTTTGAAGAAAGCTACGCCGCCTCCCACGATCCTTTCCACAATTACGACATGCCCTCCGTGATCGGCAAAATCAATCAAATGATGTTCGCCCTCGCTCTCGACATCTCCAACGAGGACGACGACAAGAACATCACCGCCGGCTCCCTCTCTCGTCCCGCCGTCGTATACAAAGACACAATCCACTACATCATCAACAAAGCTTACGTCTTCGGCGCCTTGGCCTCGATAATTTTCTGCATCTTATGTGTCCTCCCTACGTACTGGGGATACTGGCAACTAGGCAGAGATGTGACCTTGGGACCTTTTGAAATCGCTGCTGCGTTCCGTGCTCCGAATTTGCATCACCCCACGAACAAGCCGATCGATAAGCTGATCAAAGAGGTTGGGAATCGGGAGGTCAAGTTTGGTGCTATCGTTGCTGGCAATGATGCCGGTAAGATTGGAGTTGCGGAACCTGAGGCTGTAGAGAGGATACATCCCTCTGCTAGTACGGCGAATCTCGGGAGGGCTGTTAGTCAGAGGTTTTCGATTAGAAGAGGTTGATAGAAGAAGATGGGTATGAAAATAGAGATAGATTTGTGGTTAATTAATGATAATGATGATGACTGTCTGATCATGAAGCCTGCTTCGATTTTGGGAGTTGCCACGCGTGTGAGACTCACGAGACCGTCAGAGTGAAATAAAAGAAATGAGTCTCCATCATATACGTTGCATATACATTGGAAAGACAGAAAAGTCTGAATGTACCAACAGTTTTTGGCTTAGTCACTGTCCCTGCCACGATTTCGACGACCCCTTCCTCAGATCTCGGACTCTGCAATATCAATTTGGAATTGTGATTGCGCAGCATGGCCTCTGGCTCTGAGCAAACCATCACAATTCTCGATGGCGGCATGTCAAGAGAGCTCATACGCCTCGGCGCACCCTTCAAACAACCAGAATGGTCAGCTCTCGCACTCATCGAAGCACCGGAATACGTTCGACAGGTCCATCTGGAATTCGCACGCGCTGGCGCCGATGTGATCACAACAAACTCATATGCATTGGTCCCATTCCATCTCGGAGAAGAACGCTTCCGTCAAAGTGGAGAAGAATTGGCACAGATGGCAGGCCGCCTTGCACGCGAAGCAGCAGATGAGGTCTCAAAAGAATCTGGGCGGAAGATCCGAGTTGCTGGAAGTTTGCCGCCGATCTTTGGTTCGTATGAGCCTGAAAAATTCGATGCTGAGAGGGTTCATGAGTATCTTGATATCCTGGTGGACGCGCTTGAGCCATATGTGGATGTTTGGTTGGGTGAGACGCTGAGTGTGATCAAGGAGGCCGAGGCTGTCAAAGTTGCAGTCTCAACTTCTGGAAAGCCTTTGTGGATCTCTTTCTGTCCTGATGACTCGGCATCAGGCGATATTTCTTCTCCCCGCTTGCGCTCAATTGAGTCGATTGCGGACACAGTGGAATGGGCTGTGAATTCTGGAGTCGAAGCTTTGCTTTATAATTGCTGTAGGCCGGATTTTGCTGGATCTGCTTTGGTCGCAGCAAAACAGGAATTATCCAAGCATTCGTCCAGTATACTTTCTCTAGGAGTCTATGCGAATACTTTCGTACCGCGCTCCTCCGAAGCTGCTGCCAATGAGGATATATCTGCTACGGATGCTAGTCTTGATGCGGATGCATATGCGACGGATGCGGAGTCTTGGGTGAAAAATGGTGCCAGTATTGTTGGTGGGTGTTGTGGTGTTGGTGTCAAACATATTGAGAGGCTCGCCGCACTGCTCAATGCGTCATGACACTACCGGCGAATGTCCCATACAGACTGGCTTTCAATACAGCTAAAAGTGCATATTTCCCTCCTGCCGGATGGGCAATAGCAGGACTGCGTCAATTCAGCAGCAACATGTCTCGTGAGCCTGGCCTTTTTCGAAACACGAAAACACCACAGCTCATTCGATGATTTGGATAGCCATCGAAGCTCTCGGTCTGTCCATCGAAGGCGTGGAACATTCATTTCGCTGCTGTCAAGACACGACACAAGCCATGCGCATATGCCTCTACTGAAAGCAAACGATAATGCTGTACCTCAGTACCCTTGGCAAAGTGCAAGACGTTCACACAGGACACGTTCGCACGGAGAAGCCCTTCCTCCGAACCTGCGACCGTAGGAAATCGAGAGCTACATCTGGAGCGGCGTATACTTCCACCGTCACCTAATAGTCCCGGCGATAGGCGCAAGAGAAGAGGGCTTGATCGACTGATTGACTCAACACACGACAGATTCGACAATTCGGAGGACAGTAATTCTGCTCGTACGGGCCACATACAGGCGACATGCGCTCGCAAAGTACTTGCAGAATCGGGAAGGAGGCAAAGAAGATACTCACGCTTTCAAGTACCATACATATTAGTCTTTCGCAGAGCACTCAACATGCACAACATCCTTCTCTTTTCCAGCCTCGACTTCATGGTCGAGTACAGCAGCCGCACCACTCCGTAACTGCTTTCTCATCTCGTTCGCCTTCTTTACTGGCGTAGTAGATCGGTCCATGAAGCAGAGATCGATAGATTCCAGTGTCAGGCCAGCAGTCTCGGGGAGAAAGAAGTACACGAATGGGACAAAGGCAAGATTGAAGCAGGCGAATATGATGTAGACTCGCCAGCCGATGTTGGTGATAGCTTCGGGAACAATTTCGGTCACGACAAATGCGCTCAGCCAGAGACACTGCGATGAAGGACTAGAATAAGCGAATGTGTTGGGTTCATCGGTTCAGGACTTACAGCTGTCGCGAGGCCTTCACCTTTCGCACGGTGCGTCAACGGCATGATCTCTGGACCGTAGACCCAGATCCCTGGCAGTCATTAGCAAGTTCAAAATTTGTGAGAAAGGTCGTCCTCACCGCCCATGAAACCCCAAGTGTAAAATGCCTGATAAAGGAATATCATAGCAGATCCAACAATTCCAGACGTCTTGGTATCGATCGCAATCATAGCGGCTAGTACGGCCATGCAACATGTCATTCCAACAGCGGTGACCATGAAAGATATGCGACGTCCTAGCTTTTCGATGGTATACCAAGTGCCGAAAGAAGCTACCAGAAACCAGACTTGCAGGATCCCAGACAGCAGAAGCGATGTATGATACGAAAGGCCGACCGAGTTCTCGAATATGTAAGTAGTGTAATAGCTGATCGGCGTGCTGCCAGACCAAGCTTGACATGCGTTGAGAATGCAAGCAAGAGCTACCCGTCGCCGAGATCGCCCATGGTCGTCCTTTAGTAGGTCGCTCCAGGTAGCTTGACTTGATTCGATGGCAATGGCTTCTGTAATTTCTGTGATCGTGATCTGTAGTGCTTCTTCGTTGACGCCACCTCGATGAGTGTTCAAAAGAGTCAGCACTTCCTTTGCTTCTTCGTGAAGCTCTTTTTGGTAGAGGTATCGTGGGCTCTCAGGAACGAAGAGAAGCATCACACTGGTGGCGATACCTAGAGCCGCCTGAAACGCCATGGGAAAGCGCCATGAAAAGCTGGAAGGTACCCCACTGATGCCATATTCCAGCCAGTATGCGATCAGCTGTCCGAGAATGAGAAAGCTCAGCGTCGATGCCACGAGAAGACCACGCAGATGCCCCGGACTGAGCTCGGTCTGCCACATGATGATGTTTGAAACAATAAGCTGCGAAGATGTTAGTCTTAAATGATGCAAGAGGGAGGCACACCTACACCCAGACCAACGCCTGCGACGATCCTGCCGACCAGAAGCTGGGCAACGCTGTAGCTAGATGACTGCAGCACAGCGCCAAGGCTAAGCACAAGTGATCCAGCGTGCGAGACTGTCTTTCTTCCCCATTTACCATTAAGGAGAGCTGACGCCATGCATCCAAAGAAGGCACCGACCAAGAAGATCGAAGTCACAGTGCCTTGCATCTTCGAACCCATATTGAATTAACTTTCGAATGAAGGCGAGGTGAGAACACCACCCATCACTCCATCGTCGTAGCCTGAACTAGTGTCAGTGCCGAGCAACACATACTCTGGCTCGACTCACCGAATAGTATAAAGCCCATGCCAGAGGTGCAAGTGATCGCTGCTAGCAAGACATTGCCTTGCATACTCAAATATGGCATCTCTACGAACCTGTGTCAGCAGTCTTCGATTCCTGATCCGGGGAAGAGTAGGTCGCAGTTCTGATAGCTGGTGATGGCTCTGCAGAAAGGACAATGCAGTTCATGCTTGGAAAAGCCATGTGCTATGCTTGTCCGTTGATCGCAAAAGCTTCTCCTCATTTACCCCACAGAACCCTCGTACGAACTCCATGGGACCGCTTGAACCCGAAAGACGTGAAGTCAATTCTTTCTCGAATCGGCAAGCATGGCATTTTCGGCATTTACATACCGAAACACAACCGCGTGACCCCCAACCTGTTCTTGGGGTCATTCGCTCGTCGGTTAGTGCTTTCTGGCAACCCAAGTCACCATCTCGCCATCGATAACACTGCGTCTTTCGAGCTCTGAGCACTCATCAAACGCTGCACTATGTAGCCTGTCAAGCTCGGCAGCCTCTGGACTCAGTGGATCGCGGGCTCTCAGATTTTCGCACCATTCTCTGCCGCCCAGGTATGAGATTTCCTGCTTCATCAACCTGGCACTTTTCGCGTTCCAGTGCTGGTCGTACGCGATCAGCTCCGCGCTAGCCTCATGCAATCGTGGGTGAAAAGATTTGGCCCAGCTTGTCTGCTCCTGCAGAGAATTGGGACCGCGAATAAAATCTATGAACTTGTTCATCTTCGGTGCCATCTCTGCCGCAGCGGCACCATTGGTGTTGCCCACGACGAGTGTGTTGGTCGACACGTCCCATTCTTGCCATTGTAGATATCCTCCAGGCTTGAGAAGTTTCATCAAGATGGAGAGAAGTGGCATTGGATCGCCAGATTGCAGAACGCAGATGAAATGCCTGATATACACTACGTCGTACTTTCCACTCATCTCATCTGGCAATTCGTCGAAGATGTCGAGTCTGTAGAAGGCTACGTTGTCAGGCCACCACTCCCGAGGCGGACATTGGGCTAGGCTGATGTCGAAGGCTTCAATTTTGGCGCCGCTCGGCAAATGCTTCGCAGCCTCGAGTGACCATATTCCTGTGCCACAGCCGATCTCAGCAATGGTTGCAGTCCCAATGAGAGGAATATCAGGATGGAGATGATAGCCAAGACTCGAGATCCAGACTTGATGTTGAAGGTTCAGACGCGATGAAGCCAGAAAGTCTCGGTTCAGAGGGTAGGCACTTCTGTCGTTGTCTTTCTGCTTTTGGTCAGGCATGCTTTCGCTGTGTCGTCTCGGCTTACACAGTCTGTAGAATCAGCTCACTCCTATACCTTAACTGTCGGTCAAAGTGGTCTTGGAGGCAGATAATGCGAAAGGCAAGCTACTGTGACAGCTGCAGCCCTCGCAGATCTGTCACTTGTGTTTGTGCATCTTGCGCAAGCGCTTTATGTATAGATCAGCAGTATCACTGCCATGAAAGGGCAACGTAGACTGAAGCATTTTGAGCCAAGTCCCATGCTCACAATCACCACCGCGCTATGGATGCACTGCCCCAACAAGGCTTGTGATCATGCCCGACTCATTCTCGGAATACGCGTCCGAATCTATTGCAGATCGCCAGTCGAAATCCTACCAATGCTACGCATGTAACAATGCTCCGTCACGTCTGAACGACCATCTCTTATGGTTATTTTGGTCTACGGCGATGCGATGAAAGGCATATCATCCCGGGCTCAAGCTTGACTGGGTCTCAGAGTGTGTGATGAAGCCATATACGAGTTTGAAGATAGATGGAAATATCAGCCGACGTTGTTGTGGTGGTGCGTTGAGGCATTGTTCGTTGCGATGGGCACGCGAAAGCTGACCGATGACAGTCTGACCACGACTTTTGGCCACAGTTGACCTTTCACGCCGCCAGATTTCAGACTTCACTCTATCATGGACAGGGCCGTATCAGCATGGCTCGCAGGAACCGGTCTGCCGGCAGACGGCCATGCCATCACAAAGAAATTGAACAAGTCCTACACAATCTATGGCTGCATGCTCCTCCTACCGCCCACAGCATTCGAAGGACCAGAATGGGTAACCATCCAACCTCATCTCAACAACGAAATCCATGAATCACTCTACCTCCAAATATGCAAACATCTAAAAGTCACCCATATAGCTCTGAACAAGCCTATACCCCTCAACAACAGCACGGACATTGGTGACGAAAACATCCTCCGAAGTCCAACAAATTTCAAGCCTCTACACGGCAACTTCGGTCCCACGATATGCATTCAACCTCCTTCCCAATCTGATTTCGAAGCCTCGTTCTGGGTGACAGCGAAACAAAATGGTATCTACCAGATCTGGGCTCCGAGATGGACCATGTTTTCACGAGGCAACATCTCCGAGAAGGCACGATTACTCACTCTACCCTCAGTCTTGACTGCTGTAGAAGAAGGTCGAGAAAGTGGAAGAGGTTGTGCAGCTGTGGACTTATATGCCGGGATCGGGTACTTCGCTTTCTCATATGTCAAAGCCGGAATCAGCAAAGTGCTGTGCTGGGATTTGAATCCGTGGAGTTGTGAGGGATTGAGGCGAGGAGCGAGAAAGAATAAATGGACGACTGAGACTTTCACTGGAGATGAAGAAACCCTGCTGAAAAGTGAGGCTGAGTTCCTGGTTTTTAATGAGCCGAATGAATTCGCTCCAGGGTGGGTGGAGAGGATGAGGAAAATGCTGCCACCGATTCGACATGTCAATTGTGGGATGCTGCCGAGCTCAAGAGCGAGCTTGGAGCTTGCGGCTAAAGTTTTGGATCCTAAGATGGGTGGGTGGGTGCATGTGCATGAGAATCTCCTGGTTGAGGAGATTGAGAAGAAGGCCGAGGAGACGAGGAAGGAGCTGGAGAAGATATTGAAGGAGATGGGGAGCGGAATGGGCGTTGAGCTGGAGTATGTCAATCGGCTAAAGAACTATGCGCCTGGAGTCATGCATTGTGTGCTTGATATCGCGGTGCTACCAAAGAGTCCTGGAACGTGAAGAAGATAAGCAGAGGATCTGAGCATTGACTATCAATCGTGTGATTTTCTTGTGCAGAGAACTTCCGAAGCATCGCCAAACAACCCATAAGGGCGCGGATGGCATGACGACTATAAATCCATAAGGACGCAACAGTCGCACGCTTCACCATATCCTGTCGCAAACACAGGCTTGCAGCTCCAACGCTCGCGTCGCTTCAGAATGGTACAATTTTCTCGTCAGCGCCTTGGTATACCCACCCGGACCTGAGCGGTCGATGAGAACCCTCAATCGCATAGTCCAGCACACGATAGTCCCATCTTGAATTCCAAACTCCTACAAAAAAGAACTCAAACTTCAAAACTCATGCCCCTTCAGAACGCGCCAATCTACTCCTCGGCGGCTTGTTATGCCTACTCAAGTCTGAGCGGTCGATGCGCCATTGGTGGGCGGATTGACAGCCGTGAATTTGATATGGCGGTGATCAGCACTCAGAGTCTGATACTGGTGGGCGTCGACCTCTTCCACAGTGACCCAAATCCAAGATCCTGGGACCTTGATGAAGCGGTTAGCCATATTAATCCCGGTCTGAACAAAGCTCTGAACCATGTGCCCGTTGTGCACAAGCATCTGCATCTTGACGACGTCCTTGTGGAGACCCTTGCGGCCGAGAGCGTACTTGATTGCCATCATGCAGCGGCGAATCTCGCGCAGAGAGCGGGCTGATTCGTCTTTCTTGATGGAGTAATTCAGCCCATTGCTCTGGATCTCTTGGAGCTGCAGATCGACTGAGTCCTTCTTGACCTTGAATGGATCGGTGATGTAGAGGTTCTTCAAGAGGGCGAGCCCGGGGTGGTGCTTGTCCTTCTTCTCGTCCTTATAATGGTTGGCGCCGACCTGCTTCAAGAATGCATTGGCAACATCAGTGCTGTCCGTCTCGAAGCTGTTGACCTTGTGGTAAGTGTCCCAAACCTCGAAGCGGATCTGGCGACAGACGCGGAAGAGTGCTGGACGAGGCACCTTGACGGCCCCTGTGTCTGCTTCCTTGCCTTGGAGCTTGACGTTATCTTCCTTGGCGACAGCGAGTTCCCAAATGCGATCTCGGATTTCGTATGGAACTTTGTGGAGGAGATCGCAGGACTGCTCAACGACCTGGGAGGGAGGAGAAATCAGGTGCTTCTTGGCAGCCAGCATTGGGTCGACTGGAGCCTTCTTCTGCTGCTTGCGCTTCTTGGTGGGCACTGGATATGATGGCGCAGGGACAGAAATCGAGCCCTTTGTAGGCGCTTTGCCCAAGGAAGCGCCAATTTTGGCACCCTTCGGCAGGCGAGTGGTGCTGACCAGCTCACCGCCCACGTACTTCTTGACGATGGGCTGCTTTGATGCAGCGGGAGTAGAGCCGGAGGCCTTAGCTGGCATCTTGGCGGCGGAGGCGCTCAACTTGCCTTTCTTTGGCTGAGGTGCAATGTCGTCGCCCTCACTGGCCTTGCGCTTCTGACCTTGTGGTGGCTGAGAGATGTTGGAAGTAGACGTGGACTGCATGGCTGGCGCCGGTGCTGCGAAGGCATTGGTGGCGGTCTGGTCGGTACTGGCGGCGACCTTCACTTTCTTGGGTGTGGAGAAGCCGTCGGCATCATGTGCAACGTCCTCTTGCTTGCGCTTCTTCGACGAGAGTACGCTGGACTGGGCGCCGGCAGCGGAAATCATGGCATTCTTGCCCTTCATTTTGGCGGAGGCGATGTTGCAAAGATTCAGAAGACGCGACTCGAGATTTGAAGTGTGTCGAAAGGCTTCGAGAATGTACTCGAGGCGCGTCACCAGTGGTGGTGTCGCTGAGCTGAATGCTGTCTGCAATGAAGATTTGGTGGCGCTTGAGGGGTTTGCTGTGGTATGCCGATGGCGATGTCAAGCGTGTGAGGATGTTTGGAGAAGAAGTTTCCAAGTTGGAAGTGGGAAGAAAAGGTTTGGATTTCGGGCGGCTGGCAGAAAACAATAGAACCCCACTCGCCTATTGTCGTCACTTCACTTCGCGGCGCCGAAGATTATCCGCTCCGAGCACGAGGCCTCAGGCATGCTCGATTGCCTCGCGATTCACAGTGCACGATGATTAGCTCTCGATCAACGTCATCATTCTCCCAATTTCTCGACATCATGTCAGTTGCTAGGGTCGGAAAGAGAGTGAGTGCCCTAGACGTCATGAGAGCTCAGAGACAGAAACCACATACCTAAGTGTGCCAGGCTTCGATCACATCAATCCGGGTCAGAGCAACCAATCTTGATACGCACATCTCACAACGGCCTCTGGCTCAGAGATGGCGGCTATCATCACCAGGAAAGTTCAGAACACTGTACGAGCGACGCATACGATGTGTTGGACTCCGATCAACATCACTTGAACCCCAGACCATATTTTGGTCGTGCACAAGTTCGGCAAGAACAGCTGGTTTAGGACTGGAGCACATCCGAGGATATGGAGCGCCGTGCGCAGCGCCAAGCCTGAGATCATCCCCCTCTGTCACCAGTGCATGTGACTGCCAAGAAGTGTCACGGGGACTCTGAGGACATGCCTCAAATTGACCCACTTGGTTCAAAATCACCATCAACTCGACACAGAAAAATTTCGATGGTATCAAAGACCAATATCGACCCATCCACCTCGCCCTAACCACAGCCAACGACGACAATATGACACCCCCAAAAGTCATGACTCCAAGCGAAAAGCGCCTCAGCTTCCTCGACCTCCCACCTGAACTCCGAAACCAGATCTACGCCCTCACAATCCCAACGAACCAAACCCTCGACCTCCGAACCACAACTCGCCCACCCCTCTCCCTAACCTGTCAAAAAATCTACTCCGAAACAATTCCCATCCACCTCTCGACCAACACGTTCACATCCTACGCTCGTCACGAAATCATGCTTTTCCTCCAACGCCTCTCAGACCATCACCTCAGCTTCCTCAAAGACGTCAGGCTGAACTTGGCGCTCGATCTCAGCTGGATGCGTTGTCTGCGCGATAATCTCAGATTTCTGGAAGATAGGTGTGCGAGAGGATGTTTAGGGAAGGGAGTGCTGAAGGCAAGCATGAGGACGAAAAGCAAGGCTGTACGAATCCATGAACGGGTCAGGGCGGAAATGGTTTTGGTGTTGCAATGGATGACCAGAGAGGAATTGGAGAAGATGGTGGAGAAAGATCGAGGCAGGACTTGGCCTTCGGATAAAGAGGTTATTGTTATGAGAAGTGAGAGGGAGGTTTGGGGATGTAGGAAGTGAGGAAGTGTTGGGACGGACGCTTTGATGCACACGACCTGGAATTTTTAATACTATGTCTACCGAGCCATGTTGTTACGAAGCGTATGTGAATGTAATAGGCTTTGTTGTGGATCAGTCAGCACTGCCAAGTGCCAAGGCCTCTTTCATACACTGATATAGGTAGCTTCTTCCATTTTAGTACTTAATCTTTATACAATTCTATAGGCAAT
>JAASFE010004761.1:255415-362741 GCA_013365205.1 Pseudocercospora cruenta
CAGTGCTAACTGATCCACAACAAGTCGTTCTACGTCTTATCCACAGTACGAGATCCCTACGTCCCATTTGACACATGTGACATGTTGTTAATTATCCCCTGGAAGTCACATGCATTTGCGGAGTAGCTAGAACCGATCCGCTTCCATATGTAATTCGACGAGGATCTTTGGGCTATCAGGACTCAAAAGACTGACTCCTCTCCATGTTCCCACATTGAAAACGCAGGACAGTCATCATCTCTCATTCATGAGCGTTTTCGTCCTCTCCATCGCTTCCGAGCATGTCGATAATGTCCACAGCGCGACCTCTAGGGATCGGACCTTCCTTACCGATCTTGCGCTTCTTCGAGGAGGACGCTTCTCCATCCGAAACTAATTCACAAGATCAGTAAAGACAGTTTCGCACCAGAGTTGTAGTATCCGCATCACTTACACCGACGAGAAACCTTAGTGACCCCAGCAAGCAAATCGCTCACATCTTCTTCAGTCAACACTCGCTTAGCGCACGTGGTAGGGATGTGATCAACGCTGAGCTCGCGGCCAGGGTGAGATCGACGCATGTGATCGTAGACACCCTGGACACCCTTGAAAAACTGGTCCTTGGAACTACTGTTGCCCTTACAATAGCAGCACCCCAGCTCAACCCACTGACCCTTGAACTTAATAATGTGATCGTAACCCTGCAGGGACTCATGCTCATTTGCGGGAATCTTCGGCACATGCTGAGCGCCAGCAGTCCCTGCGTCGATGATGCGCTGAACCTCATCGTCCGACACGACACGATACTTGCAGCGGTTCATGGCATCGTCGGCTTTCAGACCAAGGATCTTGTGGGTGCGGGAGAGATGCTGTTGGAATCCTGCGGTACCGTCGAGATGAGTCTTTCGGGAGACTGAGATATTGGCGCCGCATTCGGAACACCGAAGTTCGAGCCATTCGTTGCTGTTCTGGTCGTAGATGATGACAGGGCAGTGCTTCAGGTGGTCGCGATGAGCGAGCTTCTGACCGTTTCGCGATGGGATGGGACGCGGCCGCTGAGTCGACGTAGATGGTTGGGAAGCGGGAGGATCGCCAGTCGGTGCGGTAGTGCCTATCGACGTGGGCGCAGCAACTTCTTCGCCTGCCGAAGCGTCTGCAGAGGACTTTCGCTGCTCTATATAGTAGTCAGTACCTGAATTGCTGCTCTCAGATACGAATCGTTCGCTGCTTTGGAAGACACTGGACTTACCGTATTTCTGAAGTCTCTCTTCCATATCCTCTTCTTCCCGATCGCCAGCATCTAGCAAGAGATAACCGCCCAGCAACAGGCGCTCGTTATGAGCATCGGCGATTATGCGCTCACAGGCTGCCTCGATCTCTTTGTGGTCGGCTTGCTCTTGGATATGAGCCGCTTCAGCCTGTCGGAACGCTGCTTCAGCTGCATCGCGAGTCGCATCGGCCGCTTGAAGGCGCTGTGTAGAAGCAGTAAGCTCAGCACGACTAGCTTCCTCTTGTCTGTTGAGGACGGCGATCGCCGCAATGACGCGGTTGCTCAGCGCGAGTTCGGCCATGATGTATCGAAGGCGCTGATGTCGTGCTAAGGTAGCGAGCGCGACTGCTAGAATGACTTGTGCGTGTGAGCCGCTAGTGCCGGATATTCCAGAGGCTTGGCATGAGAAGTGAGGGTCTTTCACGCAAGTCTACCCAGTCAAGCATGTGAAAGCTTGGCACCTATCGGGAGTTTCCCGCTACCCCCAAAATTAAAGCATTAAATTCGAACTTCCATCGAGCTCTGGCAGCCAACCACAGCGATCGATTACGCCGCGATTCCAACTCTATGACGTCTTCCGAAAATCCTCTGTCTTTACGTTACTTCCGCACACTCGATCTGAAACATCGTTCAACACGATTTCGTTCAACACGATCCAAATCGAAATGCGGAGTAACTACAGCAGAACAGGCTTCACTTCGTCCCTGACTTGCTCGCCGCCTTTGCTGATTGTGTTTCTGGTTGGCGATTCATGGCCACTTTTTTTTTTTGCTCTTGCTTCTCTTGACTTGGATACGAGGTCCGACGGTTCATGTCAGTAGAGATGTTCCATACCTTTTTCTCGTGTCCATCAAAGTCTTCATCTTGACATTGCGAATCTCATACCCCGAGGCAGTTCTAGGCGTCAGGTGAGCACGGATGACTATCAGCATAGCGATGCCAAGAAATGTTGTGAGGGCTCGAAGCCATGCCCAGTGGCATTGCACGATGTTTTGAGCCAATATGCAACTCAAAACGATTAATCATGGAAAGTGTCAATTGCACGATAGTAAATCTTCGGCGGTCTGCGCAAGTCTTGGAAGCGTTGCGAGAAGGAGTGGAGGTGGGCGTTTAGATGATGCGTAGAAGGAAGCGAAGCAGGTTTTGGCGAGGATGTATAGAGGCTCGTATTGGATGTTCGCCCACTCGAATACCCCGTCATATGATCCTCAGCCAAGCAATTTCGCGGCTTCAGCTTCAAGATCATCGAATGTCGCAATTTCCTTCTCTTCAACATCCTTCCTTCGCTTGCCTTCTTGCTGAAACCATTTTGCCTTCTTCTTGGCAGGCTGTTCCTCCTCTTCACTCTCGTCATCTTCAGACCCGCTAACGCTGCCAGCATCCTGCAAGAAGTCGTCAAATGCACTCCTGGCCGCGCCTCCCAGCTCAACTCCGCCGTCTTGCTCATCATCTTCATCCGCACTACCCATGTCCTCAGCTCGTTCTCTTTCCTTCTTCTTTTCTCGCTTAGCTCTCCTCTTTTCCTTGGCCAATGCCTTATCCTCGAGATCAGCTTGTTGTGTCCTCTCGGCCTCTTCTTCCAAGAACTTCTTCCTCTGCTCCTCAGCTTCGCCTCTCGCACGGAAATCGTTCTCGTCTTCAAGTTCATAGACCTCGTGAGCGTTACCTTCGTCATCGAAGACGAGTTTCGAGCCTTTGTCCTTGAGCTGTGTGAGTTTCTTCTTCGATTTGAGAAGTTTCTCTCTTCGTTTCGAGTCGATGACGAGAGGGTTCTTGGCGCCGGGGATAGAGACGGTTTTGATCCCTGCGTCTTGTGCGGCTTTGGCTTCGATTGGGATTTCTTCTTCAGGGTCGCTTCCCACCTCTGAGTCAGAGTCGGCGGGTATACGGCGTTTGACGTCGAACAGGTCTTCGTCGGATACTTGTTCGCCATCCAGTCTATTGAGGTCTTCGTCGTCTTTGATGATCTTGCGGTTGTGGTCGGCAAGGATGTCTTGATTCTGGCGCTCGAACATGCGATCGTATTTGGTCCGGACTTTATCCTTCTTCCTTGCTTTGCTGTCACCGTCTTCGTCGTTGTCGTCGTCCTCTTCTTCATCGTCATCGTCCGACATCATCGCCTTTCTCGACAAGTTCTTCTTCCGTCTGGCTTCTTCCGCATCGGCCTTGAGATACTTGATCCTTGGCGCTCCTGGTAGGCCCATGCTCGATGCGTACTCTTCCAGCTTATACTTTTCGAGATTGAAGATTTCCTTGTCTTTCTGATAGTGTAGTGCTTTCACGTAGCTGATGAAAGCTTTGCGCCCAAGCTCTTTCAGCTGTACATCCTCGAAACATTGCTTCTGCAGCTGATTCTTGATGCTGATCTTCTTCTTGTTGCGAATATTGATGCGTTCTATTGGCACTTTCTTCTGCTCCAGCCTCGTGAGCATGCCCTCTTCTTCGCTAGGATCTAAAAACATGACCGCTCGACCTTCTCGTTCGTAGCGCGCGGTCCGTCCCACACGATGAATGTATGTGTCCGCATCTTCGGGACAATCGACCTGCACCACCCAGTCCACAGCAGGAAAATCAATACCACGTGCGACGACGTCTGTGGTGAAGAGACAGCTGTACTTGGCCTTGGAGAATTTCTCGGTGGTTTCTAGTCGCGTTGTCTGCTTCTTGCGACCAAAAAGCTGCAAAAGCGGAATACCAGGCTGCATGTGGCGGAAAGACTCATACACAAAGCGAACTTGCTTTGTGGTGGAGAAGAATACGACAATTTTTGACTTCTTCGCAGATTGAATGAAGGACCATAGAGCATCGAGCTTCTCCGGTAGAGGCGTAATGACATAGTTCTGCTGCAGACCTTTTGGTGTTGCTGATTGAGCGGTTTCGTGTACAGCAATGTACTCTGGAGCTTGCAAGGACAATCTTGCCAGATCAGATACTCGCTTACTTTGCGTGGCACTGAAGAGCATAGTCTGCCGCTGTTTGGGCAGGTACTCGATGATGGCATCTAGAGTTTGTCTGAAGCCCATGTCCAGCACGCGATCAGCCTCGTCGAGCACCAGCATCTGCAGGCTGTCGACATTGAACGTGGCAGTCTCCGAAAGATGTTGCAATATCCGTCCTGGCGTACACACGACAATGTTCATCCTTGGCAGCGCATCTTGCTCTTCTCGCAAATGCTTGCCTCCAATGACCAAGCCTGCAGCGAAGAAATGTCCATGTCCTCCTACCATGCGCAAGACCTCAAAGATCTGGATTGCAAGTTCTCTAGTCGGTGTGATAATTAATGCACCAAGTCCAGCGTCTCCTCCAATACATTGCGCGCGATATAGATTCTCGAGAACTGGTATGAGGAAAGCCAAGGTCTTGCCGCTGCCAGTCTTTGCCGCTCCAAGAATGTCCTTCCCTTTCAGAGCCAGAGGTATAGCCTTGGCTTGGATATCTGTCAAGCTGCTGAAATGCGCCTTCTTCAGTCCAGCTTTCGTCGGTTCCGATAGAGGCAGTTCGGTGAAGGAGGAGTATTTCGTGGTCTGCACGTCGAGTTCCCGCACGAGTTGTTCCAGCTTTTCCACGTCCACATCTTCGCGCTTTCTCTTCTGCCCTCGATTGTGATTCTGCTGCTTCTTCACTTTCGTCGGCCTCATTCTTCTCGAGATCTGCGGCGCCATCACTCCTCCAAGCGCAGGGCAGGGAAAGAACGATCGCAGAGGTGCGCTTCGTCTTGAACTTTTCGCGACGGGGATAGACGGCGTTATGCTTAAGGTTCACACTAGCGAGCAGGGATTAGATTCACAACTCTGCACAAGCTGAAGCTGCTGCATCTTCGAGATAACACGACTCGACATCAAGATCAGCAAGATGGCAGACGCAAAGGAGCCAGAGAAAGATTTGGCAAAGCTCGAGAAGGAGCAAGAGCTGGAGGACGCGGCCTTCTTGGAGAATCTAGAGAAGGATTCCAAGGAATTCAACAAGGTATGCGAAGCCTTGAGCACTCTCAGAAGCACTACTGACACTGTCGCAGGACGAAGAGATTGAGCGCATCATGAAGGCCTTCCGCGCCAATGCTTACGATGTCATGGACCTGCAGCCTGGAGTGCCTGACGAGGACATCAAGAAGATATATCGCAAGAAGTCGCTTCTGATACATCCCGACAAGACCAAGAATCCTAATGCGCAGGACGCCTTCGACCGGCTTGCAAAGGCACATCAAATGCTGTTGGACGAGAAGGAGCGTGCAAAGTTGGACGAAGCGATCGGAGACGCCCGCATGCTCCTGATTCGGGAGAAGAAGTTGACGACCGACAGCGAGGAAGTCAAGGACCCTGATGTGGACTTCATGAAGGAGTGGAAGAACAAGGTCAAATATGTGCTGGCAGACAACGAAGCTCGTAGACAGCGACAGATGAAAGCTCAAATGCAGGAGGAGGGCAGGCAAAAGAAGAAGGAGGATGAGGAGATCGAGGCGAGGAAGCGGAAGAGGGAGCACGAGCAGGACTGGGAGAAGACGCGCGATCAGCGCATTGGAAGCTGGCGCGAGTTCTCCAAGAAGAAAGACTCAGAAAAGACAGGCAAGAAGAAAAAGATGAAGACTCTGGGTTGAGTGACCATCGACAGCGATGCAGGTCCTTGCCGCGAGCTGCAGTCGTAGTACAGCAGCATTGTTACCTTAGCGAGGAGTTTTGGAGCATGCGATACCCGGAAACCAAGGCATTGATATTTGAGACGAGTAGCGACTGCTTTTTGTGATGTGTACGTTGCTCCTGCTTCGATCGGGTTCCTGCATGTGGTGTGGAGCGTGTTGCTGCACGAAACATGCGCTTCATTCTCACGCTTCTACTTAGATCTCAGCACCTCCGAAAATGCTCCGCAAAGCGCTGAAAGAGTCGAAGCAAGCTGTTGCTGGGCGAAAGTGTGAGTGTTGCTATCATAACACCCGCGCACCTGCCGAAGCGTTGACAACCCGCAGCATCTTCACCGGTTGAAGAAGATTCGCCACGCAGAAAGTCGTACTACTGGCACGGTCACAGGTACGAGGTCGATGAGAACACTCGGCCGGAATGGATAGATGCCGGCAGACGAAAGTTGTCACGATCTTCGACACCGACACATGCGCCTTCCGAGAAGATGCCTGCTCCAAGACATCGTGCCCATGATGTCCTCGGCGCCGCCAATGCAGCCAGTCATCTCGACTGCGCCGGCGTCAACAAATCGACGTCCTATTCCATCAGTGGCGCAAGTAGTCAATTCCTTCGCAGCATCAAGTCTGGCACCGCCCTCGCAACCAACGATTCTTCTGCCAAGCACCAGAGTCCCATGGAAGAACTTCTTGAGCTTCGAGCGAGATGTCAGGAACAACATCTACCGACATTCAATGACCACAGACTCAGTCATCCAACTCGACTGGGAGAATGGGCCACCTTACCTATCTCCTGAACCTGTCTTCGCCTCGCTCGGCCTTCCTCTGCTTGCGCGCGAATGTCTGGAAATCTTCTTTGCTGAGAACATCTTCGAGTGTCCGTTTCACACAACGTTGTACAAGTTTCTGAGACAACTGCCGGCTTTTGTGCTTCCGCAGCTACAGGCTGTGCGCTTGTCACATCCGATTTCGCATGCTGGATTCGTGAGGACGCTGTTGGTGAAGCTGAATGAGAGCGCCGTAGACGGGCTGAGAGCTGGAGTTGTGAAGGTGGCGATGACTGTTCAGGGAGAAGAAGAGCCTGAATTCGTTGGGCTTGAGGATTTAAAGAACTTTGTTGGCATCGATGGCGATTGGTGTGGTCTGAAGGTGGCAAGAAGAAAACGTGCTGTGGTTCGACGACCACTTAATGCCATGGATCCAGACGAGGAAGAGCCTACGGTAAGGCCCGTCAAGCGCAAGCGTACAAAGAGCAAGACGCTCAAGGATGCAGAAGATCAGAAGTGGGCGGGCGACACAACATCGAAGCTCGACACAGTGTCCACTGTCTCAGCCAGCGACGAGGAGGACGAGGAACCAGTTCGCCCAATGAAGCGGGAGCGTAAGAAGACGTGGAAAGTCATCGAGGACGAAGAGGACGAATGAACAAGCATAGCCGGCCTAGAGCAAGGAAGTTGCACAATACCTTCGCATTACTTGCTCGAAAATGAGCTCACATGCGGCAGAAAGCTTTGGCCAATATCAGTTGACATGTGACGCATCTTCTGTCACATGCTCCGCTCGGTCCTTGCCGCCCTCACTTTAAAGTTTGATTCGAGTATAATTCAAAGCTCAACATCTAAACATACCTCGACCGCGATAAAGTCAAGCACTAGCAACAAGACCACTTTTCATTACACGACAAAGGTGGACTTTGTGCGAGCACCCAGCTATGGCTGACGCAAGCACCACCGGTTCATCCGACTCGAATGGACACGAGACATGCTTCCTCGACCTCTCTGCAGAACTTCGTAACGAGATGTACGAGCTCGCGCTCTTCCCGGACGAGCAATCAGCACAGCCCGCCACAACCTGCCAAATCAACTTCTCCGATGCGACCAAGCCCATGGTACCGGAACCAGGCCTGCTCCGCTCCTGTAGACAAACCCAAATCGACGCCACTCCAATGTTCTACAGCCGCACTACCTTCGAAATCCCACTCATCCATCTCACTACTTTCATCAAGACCACGAAACCAGAGAATCTCGCAGCGATCGAGGACCTTCGCATTCACGACTATCTTCCACAGTGTGCAGTCAACGTGGTCGGGATCTGCAAGGCCATCGTCGCCATCAAGGAATCCAAGCTGCGCATGGACGCCATCAAAGTCTGCATCAAGTCGCCCTACATACGCGGCTATCGTGCCATCAAGTTCGACCACCGCGGCCACGATCGCCCCTGGCTTGGCATCAACCCTTGCGAGTGGAAGTCTCTCGTCGAGCTTGAGGATCACAACCTTCAGCATCTTCAACGAGTTGTGAAGACAGATAGTATCGAGTTTCGAGACCAGTGTGGACAAGCTATTGCTCCGAAGCAGTTGGAAGGTGTTATTGAGAGGGTTAAGATGGTGAAGACTCAGGATGATGAGTTGACTGAGTCTTTGCTGTATGTAGCGAGACACTATAAGTATTTGAAAGGATGGAAGAGCGGCGCGAGAGCTGGTAAGTGGTTTTCGTCGAATTGCATTTTTGGCGATCCGCTGACTGTTTTAGAATTAGACACGGAGGATGAAAGCGACGACGATGGCTTATATGGCTTACTTTGAACATCGGAGCATATATCAACACAAGCCAGGTACTTGCAAGCCTCAGTGCAGCTTGAGGGCGAATCAAGCGGCGGGTAAGATACGAGCAAGTGAAGTCTACGATATCGAAAAGTCCAAAGCGGCACTCAGTCATGGCTGGCATGCGGATAGCAAATACCAGATAGGAGGCGTGTGCTCTGTGATAGCCAAGAAGCCCAAAGATATCCGTACACCTCTCTGACCCAATATCCTTGCTCTTCCATCAACTGATTCTAAAGCCATTAGCGCAACTTCTGCTCTTCTCTTAGTCCATTTGTGAGAGCTCCGACTGGAGTCAAACTTCTTAAAAAGTGAAGTTGTCGTGATCGTTAAGGGTTCAAATGTATAGGCCATGTCCTTCGCGGCTGTACCACCGAACTTTTCTCAGGTATTGAGTTCGTCTTCGCGGGAATCGAGATTGCTGGTGTCCGTGGGTAGCCTCAATCCAGCGCCGTGTGCCTAGCGAAAAGTTGTGTTGAGTCTGTGAGGAGAGTGCATGGCTGAGCCAGTCGAAGGATGTGCAGATTTCTGAATGGAAATGAGTACTGCTGACCCAAACCGCAAGGGCAAGGGCTATTGACGTACCGAATCATATCTCTAGAGGTTTTCTTTGTGTGCAATTCCGTGACCGAGTCCATTCTCATTCTTGCTGGGGACCGTGGCAACAATCATGGCGGCAGATGGCCATTCAACGAGGTTGGCTACACCTAGCACCAAGCCTCTGGCCGCAGCTGCTTCAGTCGCTCCGAGCGACGATACTTTAAGCATGCAAAGCAGGTTATCACAAACGACTGCCACTCTCGGGACCGGCAGCAGCATCGGCGAGAGGAGGTGTTCGTGAAAGCAACATGTCTCCCTTGTCAAGCCTCGTCCATGGCCCTTGCTCGGGGCACCCACGTAACCCATGCCCTCGCGACGGCATGTCTGCGGCGTACAAGCAGTGATGGCGCTCGGGTGCCTACGAGATATGGGACTCTTGATTCCTACTCGAGGTGTGGTATGCTTCGTCTGATTGATGCCACTCAGCCATAGTCGACCTTTCTGAGCCGTGATTCTTCTATACTGGCCGAGTTTGTTGTCGTACGAGTCGCGGTGCTGTCTCCCTGGCCCTTGAGCTTTAATCACTATCGCTCTCGGTCACCGCGAAGTCGGATTTCTGTGATCCATGTGAGCACATCCTTCGCCGAACCTTGGTCGAGAAGAAAGCAGTATTGCCCTGCAGTTGGCCGCAGTCGACATCCTTGGGGTGCAAGAAAATGCCGCCCTAGTCAATGGAATTACAGAGAGTTGCGAGAGAGCTGCTGCGGTGTGCTCCTGGGACATGGCGAGGATGCGATGGTCCGTCTCGAGACTGTGGGACACTTGACACCGTCCATGTCCACTGAAGACTTGTAGAAACAAGCTTCGCGAGCCTGAGAGGTGTTTCAAGATTGCTCTTGCTTGACGCTATCAGCACTGTCGCTTCGACGAGATGCTGGGGAGTGTACGAACAGCGAACGGGAAGAGTGCGGAGGTGGGAGCTGTGGTCTGTCTACTGTCGTTCTTCCTGCGTACTGTTGAGATCCAGAAGCACCTTGCGCGAGCATCTGTAACGACTGCGGTTGGCCTGAGCTCAATCCATATCTAGGATATTCAGTCCATGAGTATTGCGGAAGCCTTCGATATGCCTCCTGCCCCGAGCTCTGATATGCAGCACAATAACGACTTTCTGGAGATTGAGATAAGCCGTACGATCGATCTAAGCTTTGCGATGATGACATTGGACTTCGTGATTGTTCGCAACGCTTCTGTATGCCCTCGTAGCCCTCTTTCCCAAACGAGGATGCCGGACTGCATGCAGCTCCTTCTCCTCGGTAGGCCGTCGGGACTGAGCGAGCAACGGGACTCTTCGTGCTCTGCGCGAAAGTTGTATCGCCAGCGTCGTCCGGACTGCCCGTTGAGCTGCTCACTGTCGACGCAGTCTTCTGATGTGATGTTCTTCTCTTCACGGGTACACCTTCCTTTCCATTCTCGCGCAGGGACTTCTTTGGCTTTCTCGGGCCCACTCGATGGCTGTGCTGCGCCGCAGCAGAACGGACTTGTCTCCGTGAGGCGTCGTCTCCCTGGCCATAGAACAGGACGTTATCCATTGATGCGCACTTTTCAGCCTGGACTTGCTGGGTAAGTAACAGACATGATTGAAAACTGCTGCGAGAGGGACGGGAGATATGACAGGACGACCGGGAGGCGCGGCGGATTGATCGTATGAGCAATCACAATCAAGTGCCGCAGGTATGCTTCTTGTGAAGTGCCGGAAACGGACCCAGAGCCGCCTATTATCAGCCTGCTTATGATTTCGGCACTAAGGTGGACCTAAGGGAGAAGCACCTTTCCGCTATCCTCTTCTGGAGATCGCATGTCTCGAGCCTCTGTACTGATCTGCAGTCACTTTTACCCGAGCAACTGCTTACATGCCTATTCGAATCCTGTGAAAAGTGCAGCATATGCCCAGCTGAGCAAGTACTTCTTCACCTGCCAGTGCGATTCGCGGATGAAAAGAGGCTCGATTCATGGAGAAGACCTGGCAATCTCCAACCCTGAAGGACCGCGGAACGGCAGATTGAATGACACTGGACCGAGTGTCCCGGACATTAGGTTCGCAATGAAATCGCTTCGAGCCTCGATCATTGCTTGATGATAGCATCAATTAGGTATCCAACTGGGCACTTTTGTCCAAAACAGGTTGTGACGGTCTAGCGAAAGACGATCAATCTGTAGCTAAAATGTACGTTGGACTATCGCCTGACGAGCAAGTGACTAGAGAAATATGCGGCAGCCACACTCTCAGCCACCCTGTTGGTTGATCTTTCCACTTCTTCTGAAGTTTCGGGGCTGGACTCTGGAGTGGTCCACTCGGGACTGCACCGATTTCTGACTCAGCTCGTAGGACCGACCCTTATTGCAGAGTTCAACACTATCACGCTTTCATCGCTCTTATGCGAGAATTTATACGAGCTCATTGCAAAGTCTGGATAGGGTAATCAACTAGCAGATGCATACCATAGTGCTGCTCGTATGCGGACTTCTTGGGCGAATTGGGATGACATTCGCTTGTCTACGATGCCATTATTCCCGGATCTGCTCGTCATGGTTGTGGACTGCAATTCAGTAGGATTGTGTTGGCATTTTCTACAGCTTGCTTGGCACCCATTGAGGTTGCTTCTTTTCCGCAAAAGCCTTCAAACCGATTGCAATATTCGGTGCATCTCTGAGAGCGGCTCCATACCTGAGCTCGGTCTCCTGGCTCGCCCTTTCAACACTCGCCTGCTCCCAGCTCTGACGAAGGCCGTGTCTCGTAACGATGATCGCATCAGGACTTAGCGATGCCACTTTTGCTGCTAGGGCCACAGCTTCATCTACCACAGACTCGTGCGTCTTAGATACGCGGTTCACAATGTTGTACTGAGCTGCCTCTTGGGCAGAAAGGAAACGCCCAGCCATTGCGACCTCAGATGCAACTGTCATGCCAGCCAGGCGGACTAATCTGCTGAGACCGCCAGCACCTGCATACAGTCCGCGCATTGCCTCCGGAAGACCGAAGGTAGCGTTCGGTGAAGCAACAATCATGTCGCTGAAGGTGAAGTCAGCATGTCGACCACATTTTCCTTTTCAAGCAGCACTCACCAGCCCAAGCATATCTCAAACCCACCCCCCATTGCCCAGCCATTGACAGCCGCTATTACAGGCTTCTTACCAGCTCTTCTGCTTACACCCAAGAATCCAGAAACTGGGTGTGTGAGCAGGCGCCTATCAGGTATCTCAACCTTCTCTCCTCTTGAAGCTGCTTGTCGCAACTGAGCAAGCTTGTTCTGCTCAATCAGATCTTGCCCAGCACAGAATGCCTTGCCATTGCCTGTGATCACAGCTACTCGCAAAGACGGCTCTTGATCGAACCACTGAAGCAAAGCATCTGCTTCCCAATGTGACGCATACGGTATCGAGTTCATTTGTTTCGGACGATCGATTGTCATCAGCATGACATATGGAGCAGGATATGTGACCTTGTAGGTCGGCGTGGGAGGCGGCTGGGTCGCGAGCTTGTCGGCCATGGCTGCTGGTTAGATGTGGTCGACGATCAGGTCACAGAATTATGCAATCTGGTAAGGTTGAGATGATTGCAAGCTTTGTGATCATGTATAGAACAAAGCTAAAAGACTGTAAAGAGTGTCAACCTGCCTTGTTGTGGTCACTGTGATGTGCCTAGGTATCTTGCCCTAGGCGTTGTTGTTCGGTTGATCGTAGCCGGCAGAAAGCGGAGACGGCAGGGTGAATCGAGAACGACGAGAAAGTTGCGAGCCTCAGGCTGCCATTTCTGGGACTTTGTTGTCATCGAGCCTTCTTCACTGTCATCTACAGAATCATCAAATTTCATCAGAATTTCCATCAGACGGATCGCAGTGTCTGTGCCCTGCAAGCTATGTACAAAATGCTGACACTACCAAATGCTTGAACGCTTTGCCAGATTGCCGCCCATTCACCCAGACCTTCAACTCCTTAATTGCACAGTGACCATCCATTCAGCGGGTCTAGAAGTATCGGCCAAAATGCTCCATTCAGCTGCATTGCTGCGTCGAGCATCAACTCTCTACCTTTGCTCAAAACACCATTCAAAGCCAGAATGGAATGCGTCGATCCTGGGTATACGTTCACCGACGTCTGAACTCCTGCTGCTCGAAGCTGGCTCGAGAACGCCAGAGCCTCTGTAGCTAACAGATCGTGCTCAGCCACCGCGATCCATGTCGCAGGACACTTGCTCAGCAGTTTGCTGGGCGCCAGGTTGGGGCTGACCTGCCAATCTTCTCTGCCGAACAGCGCGTCTCGGCCATGTCCATTGGGCAGATACATCCTTCGATACCACAACATGCGCTGTGGAGTAAGCCAAGGGGCGTTTAAGTTGTACCACCCGTTGCCTGGAGTTGCTGTGTTATCGATGACAGGCACGATGAGCAGAAGAAATATTGGCTTAAATTGCTTGAACAGACATGCTGCCTCAAGCACAAGTACGGCCGCGAGATTGCCCCCAGCAGACGTTCCTCCAATAGCCACTCTGGTGGTATCGACATTATAGTACTTGTGCGCCTCTCGGAAAAGCCACTGGAAAGCTTCGATCGCGTCTTCTGCCGCAGCTGGATATGGAAATTCTGGAGCGAGCCGGTAGTCGACAGACAACACAATACACTGAGATGCTTGTACAGATCAGCAATGATCCTGAGCTATTTGTAATGGTGCATACTCTGGCAGATATACGTGCAGAAGTCGTTCTCGCTATCCAGTCCACCAATTGCCCAGCCCCCACCGTGGAACCACAGCAGTACAGGATACTTGGATACTGGCTGACTTGAGTCAGGCACAAACACGCGAACGCTGCAGTTCTCCAGTTGGACGTCTCGTACAAGGCTAACCCTCAACGGCATAGACCCGCCAGGCGGCAGAGACGGTTGTGTCCTTGCTGATCCATCCCACTTCTTCTGGTCGTCCGGTCTGACATACTGCATGAATTGGTCATGGAAAGCGACATATTCAGGATCGAGAAGGGACCGAAGGTTTGGGTGAAGGGGCTGATAGGCAACTGGTTGGTCCACTGGCGAATGGCTAGAACTACCATGAAAGAAGGTTGGGTGCCATTGGTCCATCTCATGCCATTCAGTTCGAATGAGGAAAATGCTTTGAGGTCATTGCGGCAGTCGGTTAAAGCAGGATCACCCGTCTAGTCCCTGCGTATTCCGGGGGCTGTAAAAAGTCCTGCTCTTTTTTGTGGTCCCGCAATGGCCGATTATCGGATGCATGTTCGGCTGGGATTATAAGACGAAGCCGGGGTCGTAGCCGATGGTATGCCGTCTCACCTGATGCGTACGACTTCAAACACCTTTGTGTCTTCTAATGGCATTTGACAGCATGTCTTGCGCTGTCACTCTTGGACGAAATGACTGGACGAAATACAAGGCCGTACCTCGCAGAACCCTCGTCTGACTCTACAACATCGATTCGTCACATCTGGATCCGAAGGACCACGGCATCTCTACAGCCCCAGAAGTAGGATAATGTGAACCACTCTTACTGGGCATGGTTCTTGGGTTGAGGTCGCGTTCGCCGCTGCATTTTTGATAGAAGGTAGGGACTAAACTCAGCGGCAGAGATCCGTCAATCAAAGACTGAAATGAGACGGAAAAATTCCTATCAACATTGAATCGTTCTGTTCCGAATTTTGAAACCACTACGGAGCGTATACAGCTTCAGACCGATCTTCAAGGGAGGCATTGGTATAGTCTGGCTGTGAAGTGCTTTGTTGTCGACAAAGCCAATCAAACCTCCTCGGCAACACGGGCCGACTCTCGGCAAGGTCTAAGAACCTTATCTTCCATGACAGTCTCTGCACTTGATGAGCCACACAAGCGAGGGAAGACGTTGACCTATCTTTCGACCGAGCTTGTGCAGCTCTGATTATGCACTTGACAGCATTCGACCACAGATAGTCAGGCTTATTGGCCGATCGATAGCATGGGCACAATGGGCGACATGAACATCGAAGAGTTGAGGCGACCTCGTCGCTTCAGCTTGATCAAAGGCATCAAGCCAAAGATGGACAATGCCAAAGAAGCAAAGGTGGTTCTCGAAGGCTCAGAGCAGGGTCTTGATGCTCGCTCCGGCAACCGTGATGATCATTATGGCCACCACAGAGCTGAGTCAGGTTCTTTGCCACTGCGACTGTGGAACAAGCTCTTGTCTCTCGAGGCTATCGAGCAGGAGGGCGTTCGACCTGTACCAGTTTCAGAACGCACGAATACGAGAGTCATTGGTATCTTTACGTTATGGTTCACACTGTCTACCAACTTACTACCGTAAGACCAGGATCATGTCTCTGCGATCGGACACTTGCTCACTTGATGACAGTATCGTTACTGGAATGGTCGGAACGCTCAGCTACGGTCTGAGTTTACGAAACGCCTCTCTGGTCATCCTGTTCTTCAGTGTGCTGTGCACAACCCCGACTGCATATCTAGCAATCCTTGGACCGAGAACTGGCATGAGACAAATGATACAGGCCAGGTTCAGCTTTGGGTGAGTGCTGATTCTATGTACTGAACGAAAGTCAAGCTGAGTAAGGGCAGATACTACCTGGTGTCACTACCAGTCCTTCTCAACTTGGCTACTCTCACTGGCTTTTGTGTCATCGACAGTGTCGTTGGAGGGCTCACTCTATCCTCCGTCGATAGTGGAAATCTAACACCGACCGTTGGCATTGTGGTGATCGGGATCCTGGGACTTTTGGTGTCGTTCTGCGGCTTCAAGGTGCTACACTACTATGAGCGCTATGCTTGGATCCCTGCCATGATTGCCATAATCGTTGCGACCGGATGTGGTGGAAAGCATTTGCACAAGCAGGTTGCAACCGAAGTACCAGCAGCATCGACTGTGCTTTCATTTGGAGCTCTAGTCGCAGGCTTTCTGGTACCTTGGGCCGCTCTAGCGTCCGACTTCGCCACATATATGCCGCCTCGAACCCCAGCAATCAAAGTCTTTGCATACACCTATGGCGGACTCTTTTTGCCGAATGTACCGCTTATGGTCCTTGGAGCGGCAATTGGAGGAGCAGTACCAAACGTCCCATCATGGGAGGCTGGATACGATTCGACATCCGTTGGCGGAGTCCTGGCTGCAATGCTCGAGCCCGCTGGCGGCTTCGGCAAATTCCTCGTTGTCATCTTATCGCTCACGTTACTGGGCAACATCGCAGCGACCATGTATGCGATCACTTTGAACTTTCAGCTGCTTCTGCCCTGGCTGGTGAATGTACCGAGATCGCTTTTCGCCATTGTCATCACTGTCATTGTGATACCAATCTCGGTCCAGGCGGCCAAGGACTTCTTTGTGAACCTGGAGAACTTCATAGGCGTCATTGGATATTGGTCGGCGGCATTTGTTGCAGTGGTCAGTATCGAGCACACAGTCTTTCGAGGTGGTAGCAGCTCTGCTTATGACCACGAGTATTGGAATGTGCCGAAAGCGCTGCCTGCTGGAATCGCTGCCGTGGTAGCTGCGGTATGCTCCGTGGCACTGATTGTGCCTTGCATGCAACAAGTATGGTATACTGGGCCGATTGGAGCTGAAACGGGTGACCTTGGGTTCGAAACGGCCTTCGCAGTGACAGCAATACTTTATGTACCACTTCGATTTGCCGAGCGCAGGCTCGTTGGCAGATAGTGATCGCGCAAGACAGGGCGTCATAGCAGGCATCAAAATCTGGAGCGACCATCGGCACTTCCTGGTGAGCTAAGCCCTGAATGCTGTTTATATCCCATTCTCCCATTCTCCGTCGTTTACAACTTCTCTTGCCACGCAACGAACATCGTAGGCAGATGGTCCGTGGCCTTGGTCAAAATTTGGAGCGGAAATCTTCACTTCCGATCAAGCCAAGACTCAGATACTGTCTGACTCTAATTTCTAGTCTCTCATCCTGTACGGGCTAGACTATTGCCTGCATGATCGACTCTCTAATAGCCTCCGATCTTGGGACAAACCTGCACTCAAAATGTTCTGGATGACTTGTCAAGCCATTCGTCAGCTTCACGCTCGGCGTCACCTCCTGACCATGCTCATCAATCATCGGCTTGATCTCAAAGGTCGATAGAATACAAGCAACCACAACCCATACACTTGCTTCGGCAAGATTCCGACCCACGCATATTCTGCGCCCGAATCCAAATTGCCCAATTGGAGATGGCTCACCACGTCCGCCATCCGCCTTCGGCACGTAACGGTCTGGATAAAGGTATCGGGCTCGTGGTACACGGATGGATCATGCGTCATCGCCCTAGCATTGGCATATACGAATGAACCTTTCGGTATTCGCATTCCATTATACTCGTCTTCTTCCAGCGAGCGATGCGGCACTCCGATAGGCGAGACAGGTCCCCATCGCAGTGTCTCCTGGACGATGTGATCGATGTAAGGAAGACGATTGCGGTCCACGAATCCAGGGAGACGATCAACTTCCACGACTTCGTCCAACTGTTTGCGAGCTTTGGCCTGTATCTCGGGATGCAAGACCATGTTCAGTATGAATACTACAAGAGTTGACCAGGTCGTGTCCTGGCCTGCCGCAAAGATTGCACCAGCAGCACCTTTCGCATCTTCTACTGTGAAATCGTGCAAGTCGGCAGTCTTTTCCGATTTCTGATTACCGAGGATGGTATGCAGGAAAGAAGACTTGGTGCTGCCTTGCTCAACATCTTTCTGAACGGCTTCGAATGGGATATCATGGATCGCATTTATCGACCACTTCCAGTCCCTCGCAAACTTCAAAGACCTACATCTCGCAATGCAGTCAGGCACATTTGCCAAGAAAGGGAAGAAGTCGACTGGAGTGCCCGCGGGAGCTCCACCATGACCAAGAGCATATGATGCATCAGTAGCAATTCGAATATACTTATCGTCATCGCTATTCACATCTACACCGAAGCCGATGCCAAGTACAACAGCCGTGGCGAAACGCCTAAGTATCGTCTCCCATTGCGTCGGCCGGTTGACAATGCCTTGCAGCAGGACTCGCGCCTCACGTTCCTGCAGCACGCGATATGCCACACAACTTGTCGATGTGAACGCTCGTTGCAGGACCTTTCGGTGAAGCTTGAACTGTGGTCCCCAGCGAAGGAATGTCAACGTAGCTTTCCACCCCATGACTTCGAAAAGAACGAAACGCGGACGATCGCAGTAGTTCGAGCCTCTTTTGTCCAGAAGATCGACAGCTGCTCTTACACTGTTGAGTACTATGACAGACTGTCCGAGGATGTTCACGGATATGACATCCGAGTTGTATGATTTTGACCATTCTGCATAGGCGTACTCTGGGTTATCTGTCGGTACGACGCGAAGGTGTCCAAGGATTGGCTCTCCTGGTGGTCCTGGAGGCAGTGGTAATTTTGAGCTGTCTCGACGTCGCATGCTAGCAGCGATGTATACGACGATCGACAGTATTACGAAGACAAGAATGCTGCCCAACGCCATTTTGGTTCATGCCGAAATGCTTTCGTACTGCTTTGATCTCGATTGGGAAGCTGTCAGCTGAAGAAGTGTAAAGCATGTTTCTGGAAGCTAGATGTGCCGTCCATACGATAGCGAAGTCTCGTGTCGCCATTGTACAACCACTATCTCGACTTCCACCGGTGTTCGTGATACCGATGATAGACCTGCAGTCAGCTACAAGGATCACTTCGGCCGACTCACCATCCCTGTTCGATCTGCGAGTCACTGACAAGGTTCTCCCAGCCCGCGGGCAAGTTTATAGGCGAAGAACGTTCCAGCCAGCAGCGATTCTGTGAGACGATGATACGCTCCGAAATCAGGATCTGGGCTTTGATTGCACAGGCAGAAGGCACAATTCTGAAACGCTCCTCACATTTCTTTCAATGAGGACAACTTCTTCTGTGCCCATACGTATCAGCGGAACGGGCATGACAAAGTGTTCAGGTGCTACAGCGCAAGCTGCATATCTGAGTGAAGCAACACCTCAGGATCCATACAGGTATCATCAAGGTTTCGGCAACCGGATAGCGTCAGAAGCAATGTATGTGACAATGTCAACCAGGTACCGATGTTGCACTGCGAGCGCTCACGCTGACTGTTCGCCAGACCTGGCGTGTTACCGCAGGCCAGAAATGCTCCACAACGGGTGAAGTACGACCTCTACTCAGAGCAGGTAGGTTGATATTCTTGCTGATCCTGTGCTTCTTGCTCTGCTTGCTGAGGAACTGAACGATAGCTCAACGGATCAGCATTTGTCTCATCAAGAACAAACATCCAAAATGTCTGGCTCTATCGAATACGGCCTTCTGTCGCTCATCGGCAATTACAGAAAGTGCCGAAGAAGGACTTTTTGATCGAATCATGTTTCCTGCCTGTGAACGACAACGTCGAGCAAGTTGCCTCGCAGCTTGCATGGGATCCATTCCCGATGCCAACAGCTTCAGAACACGTTGACTTTGTGCATGGTCTGAAGACTATTGGCGGCAATGGGGATCCGACGCTGAGAGAGGGTATCGCGATCCATGTCTACACAGCATCGACTTCAATGGACAGATCTGCCTTCTGCAACAACGATGGCGACTTCCTCATTTTGCCGCAAGTCGGCCTGCTGGACATCCAGACCGAGCTGGGTCGTATAATGGTGAGACCTGGCGAGCTTGTCGTGATCCAGGCCGGGATGAAGTTTCGAGTGTCGCTACCATTTGGACCATCCAGAGGCTACGTCCAGGAAATTTTTGGGAGCCATTACGAATTGCCAGAGCTGGGACCGATAGGTTCGAATGGCATGGCATATCCAAGAGACTTCGACGTTCCCGTAGCCAGCTTCGACATTGACTCTTCAGCATGGAATATCGTGTACAAATTGGGAGGGCAATTGCACACTTGCGAGCAGTCGCACACACCATTCGACGTTGTTGCTTGGCACGGGAACTACGCTCCTTTCAAGTATGCGATCGAGAAGTTCGTGAATATGGCCAATGTCGAGAAGGACCAGGCAGATCCCACGATATACACTGTCTTGACTGCCAGATCGAAGGTTCCTGGTGTCTCGCTTACCGACTTTCTCGCTTTCACGCCAAGATGGAGTACAACAACGAATACCTTCCGGCCGCCGTACTATCATCGAAACATGTCCACGGAAGTAATGGGTCTCATATATGGCCAGTATGGTGGTTCCAGCCATGTTCTCGAGCCAGGAGGTCTTTCATACGAAGCTTCGTACATGCCGCATGGTGAGAGCTACCAGACGTGGAAGGAGTTGACGACAAAAGAGCTGGTGCCCGAAAGAGTAGCAGAAGGGACTCTGGCGTGGATGTGGCACCTATCAGCCCCATTACTGCTGACGAGATACGCACTCGAGAAGTCCGGATGTCTGCACAGGTCAGATGCAACGCAGTGGGATAATGTGCAGGGCCATTTCTTGGATCATCTAGATGAGGTCAATGCTGACCTGGCTGCTGCTGGACTGCCTCTTCTCGGTCAGCAGGAGGCACCACAATGAGCAGCCTGGAATCCCGAACGATAATAAGTGCGCACCACATCTGCAGAACGTCTCTCGGATTCTGACCGAGATTCTCGAGGACTGAAAGACGACCATGGCATGATCCTCTGGACTCATCTCACACGCGGCCGTTCGCAGCTCCGCACGCGGCTGACAGTCCAAAGATGCCCATTGCTTGCAGTAATCTTCTGCTTGGAGAGGCAGCAAACACTCTCCAAAGTGGTGTCCAGGTAGCTAAATGGCATTGACTCCGTTCGGGGCCATGAACGAGAGGCCATACGTGCGTGTTATTACGATAGCAACCGCTGAAAACTCGGTCATGGTCCGATGGTTTTCCGGGCGGCCAGGAACGCGATCAGATCCTGGTTAAGTGACATCGTCAAGTATAAGAATGTGGTCAAAATTTCAAGATCGTTCCATCAAAATATAGGCAGGTGCCGTCAGAACTCCGGGCTAAGCGGTTCAAGGTTTGAAGCAGAGGCTTGGTCTTTCTCGCTTCTGACGAAAGCTCTCCCTATCCAAACGTCATTCCACTTTTCTGCCGACACGATATTGCTACTAGATGCTTCCAATGCGTGGGGACCCCGTCTCCGGCAAGGTAGGTATTGCGACTATAGCTTAGAAATGCTCTGCCTTGATGGTCAAGTATATATATTATCGTTCTCACCCGGAAATACCGCTGCTTCATTGATTCACCCACAATCATCCTCTCCTAACCCATAACATAGTATCTTTACTCACCATGCCAGGGAATAAATCTTGGAAGGTCACTGGAAAGACTGGCTTCGATGCCTTGAAGCAGTCAGACGAATCAATCCCACAGGTAGGAGACAAGGATGTGCTCGTACGATGTGAGTGAATAAGAACGCAACGGGGTCGTAGCACATGCTGACTTTGGTAGTCCATGGCGCATCATTGAATTACCGCGATCTCATTATTACCAAGGGCCAGTACCCATTCCCTCTCAAGGACAATGTCGTTGCAGGCTCGGACGGCGCGGGCGTGGTAGAAGCAGTCGGATCGAAGGTCAACAGGTTCAAGAAGGGAGACAAGGTCATAACTCTGTTCAATCAGGGACACATTGCAGGCTCCCTGGATGAGCAATCAATGGCTGGCGGCGTGGGTGGTGTTGTAGATGGCACACTTCGACAATATGGCAGCTATGATGAGCAAGGATTGGTACACGCTCCTGCGAACCTCGATTTCGTTGAGGCAAGCACACTCACCTGTGCTGGTCTGACTGCGTGGAATGCGCTGTATGGCCTCAAGCAGCTCATGCCTGGCGATTGGGTCTTGACTGAAGGCACTGGGGGTGTCTCGATCTTTGCACTCCAATTTGCGAAGGCAGCTGGTGCGAAGGTCATCGCTACCACATCTTCGGCTGCCAAGGGTGACAGGCTTAAGAAGCTCGGCGCTGACCATGTACTCAACTACAAGGAAGACACCAACTGGGGCGAAACAGCAAAGAAGCTCACAGGAGGTCGCGGCGTACAACATGTCGTGGAAGTGGGAGGCCCGAACACTTTAACCCAAGCCCTCAAAGCTATCGCCATCGATGGAGTCATTTCCATCATCGGATTCCTGGGCGGCGTAAAGGGTGAGGGTCAGCCTTCTATGATCGACGCTCTGATGAACATCTGTACCATCCGCGGTGTCCTTGTTGGATCAAGGCATCAATTCGAAGACATGAATCGAGCCGTAGAGGCGAACAACATCAAGCCTGTTGTTGACGAGACGATCTTCAAGCTTGATCAAGTGCCGGAGGCATACCAGGTAAGTCATAACTCTCGATTGCTCGCAAGAAAACCAACTCTGACACCGAATAGTACCAATGGGACCAGAAGCACTTTGGCAAGGTCGGAATCAAGATCGAATGAATTGAGCGGCTCAAATAGAATCATGTTAATGCAAGCCCACGAGTATTTCATGCAAGATCCATTCTGCGACTCAATTTTTGGGCTGAAGGAGCACTTTTGAGCAGGTTTCTGATGTCTGACTTACATATGATCTGCCGGACTGGGGTGCCGATGCACTCGCACAGACATCAACAATCCTTCGAGCACAGATATATTGACGTGGCTTGCTCTCAAGCCACTGCACGTTTGCTGTTCCTCGATTGTTTAAGTCGACTCCATCTATCGTCCTGGCCGTCTTTCTTCGCCCTCACAAACATGCCTTCCCTCCCAAGCCGCACGTATACGCAGTATGCAACTATTTCACGGAGCTCATTAACATTGGTCGTGAATAGTCGCCAGCACCTTTCTTGAAATCGTTACGGCAGGCGAAGTTGACTCATCTCTGAGGCAAGATAAATTCTGATTGCAGTTCTGTCGTCCAGAATCAACCACTAAACATCAACAAGATGCAATACGAAATGACGATTTACGAAGTTGCTGTCCGCGATTATGCAACAGCCTACGACTCTATGCCGCGTCTCCTCCTCCCCAGATCAATGCCGTTCACTTGATATTCCCTCGGAAATCTTTGAGGAAAGACGTCAACACCGTCGAGCAATGCAACCGCCATGCCGCCAGTCAAATGCGTCTGAATATGGCAATGCAACATCCAAGCACCAGGATTCTCGCTATAATACCTGACGACCAACCACGTCGGCGTGCCGCTGTTCGGAGGGGTGGTGAATCCATCTCTCAGGCTGGGCGAAGCGAAATTGAAGTTCTGCGGTTGTGCAGCTGCGGCTTCTGCTACGCTATTCCAGGTCCAGTTACCGATGCCTTGACCGATAATGTATGCCTTGTTGCTGTGCTTATGCATTGGGTGCGGCGGGCCAAAGAGATCAAGAACGACAAAGACAAGGTCGACCCAGGTCCCGTTACGGGTCTTGACGACGAGATTGTTGTTATTGGCTTCTTGGCTGTTAGGATAGTACAGCAGTGGCTTGTCCTGAGCGTATGCTGTCGGGTATTCTGGGTAAGACTGGTCACCATCGACCGTCCAGAGGTATGGCGCCTGGAAACGAGACATGTAAAAGATGCGAGTCTGCTGGACGTTCTGCGAAGGAGGTATATTCGGAAATGGCACGACTCCTGGGCTGGTCTGGTTGAGCAGAATAGTGCCGGGTCCTGGCTGTACTGGAAAGCCACCATACGTGAAGTATGGACGAGACGTGGATTGAGCAGGGCTTTGTTGCCTTCTTTCAATCTGGTGCAAAAGCTTGGTTGGTCGGCGGCCTTCGACGTTGGCACCCTCAACTGCGCGCTTCTCTTTGAAAGAAATGTCGAAGGAAAAGCCCCCGTCGGAAGAGAAGCCTACATCGCCACGGCCGTATTTTGGAGGAGAGGAACCACCTCCGCTGCTGCCACCATTGACATAGGTCACAGTTGCGAATCCGCTGATCAACTGGTTGAGCGCGAAGTTGTTGGCTCTCAGCGTATATGTTCCTGGCCGCTGATTAAGTTCAATCATGACTGAGTATCGATCTCCGTTGTTGACCAGAATGCCTTGAGCCTTATATGGCTTGATGTATCTGCCATCAATAGCATACACCCACAGATCGTGCTGATCGAGGCTGATGACTGGTGAGACTAGGGACGCCGCACCTATGATATTGAAGCTGACCCATCTCTTGCTTGCATCAACACGGAAGTCGGTTAAGGGTGCGTTCGTGGCACTGCAGCCTGTGATCTCGGGTGGTACCTGGTTTGGACGGATCTGAGCTGGTTGACCATGAACTGTCTGCGTACGAGGCGTGAAGGGAAGACAGCCATTTGGCAGGGGCGACGAAGCATTCAACGCCTGGTACAGGCCCCGAAATGGTGGAGCTAGAGCTGCCTGTTGCTGCTCTGGCGTGAGGCAGTTGACTCGTCCTCGGCCGTTGAACAGTATACTCTGGACGCAGTATAGGTCGATATTACTGCGTTGCTGGAGCTCAAAGTGCTGGTCGGATGTGACGTGCATCCAGTCGGAGAAGATCACGAACTGTGGGCTCTCTTCAGCAGCCAGAATTTGTTGCTGATTGCCGGGCATTTCGCCGAAAGGCCTTGGCTCGCTCGCTCGTGGTCGAATGTGGATGGCACCAAAGAATCCGTCGCTGATTTGAGATTGATAGTGCGCATGGTACCTGATCTTGTCAATACGAGATGACCCAAAGAGTATGAAGATGGTCATACCAGTAAGTGCCATACTCCGTGGCCTTCCATTTGTATAACCAATCTCCTCCGACAGGTATTGGTCGCTGCGACAGACCAGGCACTCCATCAGACCAAGGCGTATTCAGCTGTCTGCGAGGACAATGTCAGAGACAACCAGTGTTTCGATTGAGACTGCACGTACTCAATGCCATGGAAATGAACAGTGGTCTTCTTGTTCAGCCTGTTACGGACATAGAACTGCGAAGGTATTAGCAAAATAGGCCAACAGGGTGGAACAAAATACTCACCTGGACATCATCGCCCTGGTCGACGATCAAAGCCGGGCCTGGCGAGGTGCCATTGACCAAGATACCCGCTCGACTGTATCCATCTGGTGCCACTTGACCCCAAGCTACTTCAATGGCGAAGTATACCGTCTTCGCACTGGCGTATGAACAAAGGGCCAGAGCGCAGACGAGGAAGGATGTAGCGGACACCATAGCGGACCTTGTGCGAGCTCTCAGCAGCTACTACCAAGACGGGAAGCACTGAGGTCGCATAGCTTCATATACAGATACGTCGATGTTCGCTACTCTTAATTTGCCTCAGGTCCAAGGAAGCGAGTGTGTGAAGGGTTGTGACAGGCATCATGCGCAACTCCTCCAATATGCTGCACGTTGGCTATAGTATCACAGGCATGGTTCGGTAGCCACAGGCCGATCAAGTTCTTGGGGCAGGCGGGCCAAGATGGTCTTCCTCTTCTGGATGAAGCGATCCAAGGGTTTGCTGGTCGTGTTGCGCCGTATGATCCGGCACCGAAAGCCTCTTGAATCGTGACACGGACTTTGCAGCTTTGGTGTGGCTTTGATTTGAAACACTCATTGGCCAGACTACTCGCATTCGAACACTGCTGTAGCATTAATCGAAGTTGATCAATGAGTTGTAAGCCATAGCATAGGCACAAACGCCTTGTAGTCGCCTGATGTCTTCTATATTCGCTTGAGCAAGGGCTTGCATCGAATGGCCGATACTTCCCTGCGCAAATCTGCACGATAAGCTTTGGTGGCAGCTTCAGCCGCAGTTGCAGGAGTTCTCAAATGTGTTCCACGTGAATGTACCTCTCGCGCGTCACAGCTTCGGGGCGTTTCTTGAGGGGAACGGGATAGACCATGAGTTGGCACATTCGTTGAGCTTAATCTTGAAGCAAGGTGTAGTCAGTGGCACATTGCACGAGTGACTGTTTGGGGGTGCTGAGAGCGGAAATCGCATGTCAGACAGACCGCCTTTGACAGTACCTTCACGGAAGTAAGGCTGCAGAGCTCGCTTCCGAGCCTAAGGTGGCTGCCGAGTCCAAAAGCAACGGCTATCGGATCCTCGTTGAGCCTTGTCCAACGCGAGCGCTGTACTACGAGCCTGGATAGCTGCGTGTAGAAGACCAGCTTAAGAATCGAATGAAGACCCGGGTAGAATGCCGTGTCCACGCTCAGAAAACGCCCGTTGCTCACTCCAAGTATTGAGATCAATGGATCGCATTTGCTCGGCTGCGTAAGGAGACGTGGGCCTTGGCAATGGTGGCTTGACGCGCTTGATTGACTGGAGGTAGAGGTCGATCGTTCAAATTCTTTGCCACTCTGCTCGAAGACCCTGAAAGAGCAGTCGTCCTACAAAGGCTGCATACATCGGAGTGCAAGAAACCGGGACGCCAGCCGTAGTGCCAGAATCACAACGCATCGAGCTCCAGCAACCGTTTGTATCAAGCTCTGAGCTCATCCATGCATATGGAAAGGTGTGCGCCAAACGCCACGTGAACTGCATATGGCCCGACTTGGATGGCAGTGGTACTTTCGGATGATGCACTTACCAGCCGCCATGCACGCAGCGCACAACAGAGATATCAATCGCCATTTTCCTTGGAGTCATAACCGCAGATTCTTCGAAGGATGAGGGTGTAAACAAGGTCAACTCTGTCAGCAGTCAGCACGCCGGAAGCTCGATCGTCACCTAGATTGCCAGTCCGCTTCATGGAAGACTGTTGCAAGCGTAGGCACCAGACCAGATAACGTGCACGACTTTGCGATGTCATCCTCTTGCCGTGGAACTGCACGCTCGGTCGTGGAAACGTAGTGCACACGTTCAACGTGTGCAAATTGCTGCGCAACGCGTTACAGAATGACAACCATAGCCATGTTTGACACTCTGGCTGTCTTTGACACGAGCGCGAGTCGCGTTCGGTCTGGGAAATTGGTAATGTCGCGTGCCTTGATTGCGTAACAAGACAGAACTGAAGGGTGTGGTTCTGAAATCGCTTTGACGACCATCGCATTTTGCGCCGCATCGAGGCATAGTGGCCTCTGCTAAGAAGCTGTGGTGGAGTCGAAACTGTTGATCACTGTCGATGTTGTTGTTAGAAGACTAGATGCCAATTGTTCACTCGCGTCATGCAGGAGCTTCGGTCCGATCGATGCCGAAACAGCGAAATTGCCGCGGCTGCACCAAACTCAGACACGATTGACTTCATCCCTGAGCTTCCACCAATCTGAGCACGCAAATGATCTGTATTTAGCCAGAAGCAAGGAATACCACGTCTGCCAAGCAACTCAGGAACAAGCACTTCCCCAGGAACATGTCCGTCATCACGAACGTGCTCCACATGCCGAGCGCGCGAGCACAAAGAGCCTCATGTTACTGTTGCACCTCCAAAGGTAATACGAGAGAGGAGAAGTCGCACCGGACCGCATGCCAAGATGCATCGACACTATGTAGATGCGCCGGGACGGACAATTGCAGATCTGCTCTTACACATAAGTTGAACTGACCTGGTCGTGCAACACGGTGGCTGCGTGACATTGCACACGACGTTTCGCCATGCGTGCGTATCAACTTCTTTCGGCAGCTTGCCTGACAAGTCTCACAGCATGCAGTCCGCTCTTCGGTAACAGCCACTCTACCAGGCAAGCCAGCACCCAATATGAGGGCTATATATTTGCGTACTTCACGGGGAATACGGTTGGGGGCGAGAAGATCTACTTTGCTGCTAGCAATGGCAACAATGCTCTAGACTGGCAGGAGTTGAACGCTGGACAACCTGTTCTTGCATCGACTAAAGGCACGAAAGGCTTGAGAGACCCATTCATCATCCGTTCACCAGATGGAGGAACCTTTTATCTCCTTGCTACAGATCTATCGATAGGGTCTGGAACATCATGGGGCGATTCTGTTCGCACCGGTAGTCGATATCTTGAAGGTACCCGCTTGCCCTTTGCTGCTACAGAAGACCTGTGATACTGACTGAACCTCAAAGTATGGGAAAGCAACGATCTTGTGAATTGGTCTGAGCAGCGACATGTGCTTGTGTCTCCTAAAACTGCTGGAAACACATGGGCTCCTGAAGCATACTATGACACCGACCTCTCCGCATATGTGGTGTACTGGGCGAGCTCACTATATGCCGAGTCAGACACCAACCATACAGGGACGTCTTACCACCGCATGCTATATGCAACCACACAGGATTTCGTCACCTTCAGCGAACCACAAATATGGCAGGATGCTGGTACTGCTCGAATCGACTCAACAGTGCTCAAGTCTGGCGACACGTACTACCGTTTCACAAAGGACGAAGGTGCTGCGACGGGATGTACTGACATTATCCAAGAGAAGTCCACCAACTTACTGGGACAACTCAGCGGCTGGCAAATGGTAGCTTCTTGCATTGGCAAGAATGCAGGAACGCAAGCCATCGAAGGGCCTACAGCTTTCCGCGCCAATGCTGGAGATGCCAATGGCGACAAGTTCTACCTCTTCGTTGATGAATATGGTGGTCGTGGCTACATCCCTCTCGAGACTGCAGACATTGCCAATCCAAGCTGGAGAGTCTCAACTTCATACAAGCTGCCCACGAGCCCTCGCCACGGCACTGTCTTGCCTGTCACTGCTGCCGAGCTCCAGCGCTTGACTTCCAGTGCTCTGAAGAAGAGAGAAGATGCTTTAATCCCAGGCCTATACGCTGACCCAAATATGGCTATCTTCAACTGTGAGTATTATATATAGCCGACCACGGACGGCTTTGCCGGATGGGGAGGCCAACAATTCTTTGTCTGGAAATCATCTAACCTTGTTGACTGGCAGAGGTCAGAGACACCAATTCTCACGTTGAATGGCACATCTGGAAATGTTCCGTGGGCCACCGGCAACGCATGGGCGCCTACCATCATCGAAAGGGACGGCAAATACTACTTCTACTTTTCTGGCCAGAATCCGACGTACAACCGCAAAACGATTGGCGTTGCGGTCGCAGACTCTCCTGATGGCCCATTCACTGCCCAGCCTGAAGCGATGATTCTGAACAACGAAGCAGTAACTTCGGGTCAAGCAATCGATTCCGCTACGTTCCTCGACCCAAAGACCGGGAAATACTACCTCTACTGGGGCAATGGAAACGCCGTCATGGCCGAGCTTGCCGACGACATGATTTCGCTCAAAGAAGATACTCTTCAGAACGTCACAGGCCTGACAGACTTCCGAGAGGGCAGCTTCGTTGTCTACCGCGAGCCCTATTACCATTTCACGTACTCAATCGATGACACTGGTAGCGAGAACTATCGTGTAGGCTACGCTACTGGACCATCAGCAACAGGACCTTGGACTTATCGCGGAGTAATCTTGCAGAAAGACACTTCTCAAGGCATTCTCGCCACTGGCCACAATTCTATTGTTCAAGTCCCAGGCACGGATGATTGGTACATTGCCTACCATCGCTTCCATATCCCAGATGGCAATGGTACAAACCGCGAGACAACAATTGACAAGCTGTACTTCGATGCAAATGGATTGATTGAGACTGTGAAGCCAACGCTGAACGGTCCAGGCCCTCAGACCATTGATACTTGCAATTACCATTGATCGACCAACAAATGTAAAAGCATCATCCTTCAAACGTTCTTCTGCACAACCTTCTCACTTTCTCCTGGAAACCTCAACCAACAAATTTCCTTGCATCCCGCGACCTCATCTGCTAGAAACGGCCCGTGAATCATCCCAGGTGGTCGACAACAATACTCTCCTTCTCCAAACCATTGCTTTAAAGTCTTGTCAAAGATCCGTCCAGAAATTATGTAGACTTCTTCCCAGTATTCGTGGGTGCAGTGCGGCTCTCCCCACTCACTTCCTGCTGCGTGTGTGAGGAGTACGGTCTTGTCGCCAGTATCTGGGTCGTGGGATAATGCCTGGGTGATCAATCCTGGTGATTCGGTTTTGGCGAAAGACGAGGGGTGTGTGAATTCCAGCTCTCGTTTGGGCATCTTGAGCGATTGATGAGTGGTGTTGGAGAACAAGCATTGTGAAGTTCAGGGCTGTTATTCATGTCGAACGAAGCGTGCTGATCATCATTAGTCAGCGGTTTGCCCAAGGGAGGAATCCTTCAACTCTTTCGTTTGGAAGGATTGGGACTGCGCTGGTGGAGCTGCACTTCAGCTTCTTCAGGAAGTTGAACACTTTCATGGATCTCGGAGATTCTCATGTCATCATTTCCTATTGCCGTAGTCACTCCACCCGCTCGAATTTGTGGTCTTTCAACGAGTCTTGGTATAGGTATATGTCGTGTATACTGTGACATATCCTGTGCCCGAAACGATGCGAGGACAAGTGTCCGCCGGAGTAGTGGTGGAAGCCACGGAGATGTCTTTCACGGACGAATTAATAGAGTTGTCGAAGCTCGGTGTCGTTGCGAAAGAGCCATCTTGGACTGTGTTCGAAGGCTCGCTGTGGCTCGAGATGGAGAAGTCTAGTGACGCCGTATTTGTGGCCAGCAGAGGTGTTCTGCTTTTTGTGTTGGAGCTGATGCCTGTTGGTCTCGTCGATAATGCTGCTACCGTCGCAGAGCTGTTCCACGAGCTGGTAAGGTTTGTACTTTGAGCAGGCACATCGCCCTCGGTAGTGAGGGACGAGCGAGCCGACAATGTAGGGAGCGATACGGATGTCCAGCCTCCAATGCTTGAAGTTGTCGCAGAGGAAGGTGAGTTGGGAGATTGCAGATCGTCAGTAGTCGGCAACACTACTTGGCTTGTCGAGATCGGAGCCGAGACCATCAGCTTTGTTGACGAAGCATGTGACGCTTCGAAGGTATATCGCTGAGCAAGGTTGCACCTACGGCGCCCAAGAGAGGATAATTACCAGCAATGACACTGAATAGCGTGCAGTTCGTTGGCGGGATGTACGTGACACCGATGCAGATAGTCGTGGCGTCGCAAGCTTCTTGACAAGCAGCAAAATTGTCAGCCTCATACCTCTTCATAAGCTTCCGGTCTACAGCAACACTACTAGGTGAGACCTGGTCGTCAGGAATTGTAGTGCCAAGATAGCCAACGCCGCAGGTGACAGCGTAGGTTTCTCCAGCCGACGAAGTGCATATCTGTTCTGATGCTGCGCAAGCACCTTCAAAGCTCGTGGGACAGGGTGGTAGCGCTGTGGCTGTTGGGGTGATCGACCGGGAAGTCTGGACTCCAGAACTTGAAGAAACGACGGAGTTCGTCAAGTCGGAGGCTCCTACGGTGTTACTGGTCTTGGCGGTTTCAATACGGAAGCTTGGCACAGCTGAGGAGGTTGATATTGATCGACTGAGGTCGCCAACGCTTGGACTGGAAATTGAGGTGTATGTACTGATGTCTTGGGCTGTACTCGTAGTCGGTGATGAGGAGTCTGCTTCATCTGCTGTGATCGATGACAGCTTAGCGCTGGTTTCCAGTGAGGACGTCCATGAGTCGTTGACAAGAAAACTACTGAGCTCGTTCGCGGAGGTCGTGAGTTGATGTGTTGATGTAGTGGCCACCTCCGTCTCGATAGCGGTAGTGAGAGTGGCAGATACAGAAGACCCGGGCATAGTTGTATCTGACTCGGTGGAAGCAACTACAGATGTTGTTCCAAAGTCAAGTGTTTCAGGTACGCCGAATGATGTGGTGAACGAACCGAATTCCGGGTCTGCAGAGGATGGAGCTATATCTATCGAACTCAGCCTGGACTCACTGCTCTCCAATGACTGGGATGCGTCAGGGTCGGTCGCAGTGATCTCAATCATGGCACTAGTGGCAGAGTATCCTGATGGCAAAGTCGCCACAGCTAACGTTATGCTGTCCACTGACGAGGTTACCATCATCGTTTGCAAGCCCGTGGACATCAGAATGGAGCTACTGGCGGTCATCGCTGATGGAGAATCGTGCAATGAGTCCGAGGCTGATGTCAAGCTATCAGTGCTTTCTTTAGACAAGAGAGTGTTGTCTACCACGATCGCGGTCAATGAGTTCGTTGTTGTCTCGCTGGACGAGGGAGGGTTTCCTGTTGCATCAGAGTGTATGCTCGAGCTGTCAATTCCTGGCCTGCTGGGCGACAAGCTATATGGGCTCAGAGTAGAAGGACTTCCGATGCTAAGGTGTGATGATGACTCCGACGATGAAGCGGTTAGGGCAGATGTCGTTTCTGAAGGGTAGGCAGCTGCAGGGGTTGAGAAGGGCGTGCCGGAGGTTGTTGCGGCCACGGCCGCCATTTTTGTCGACAGCATCGTGCCACTTCGGTCGACAGCTGACGAGGCATTGATTGCAGATGACGCCGTGATATCATCACTAGTCTTTGATAGCGTGCCACCCGTGCTAAGACTGGATGAGAAAGTGCTGCTCAAATAACCCAAGGCCGTACTGGCTGAGGCGGGAGGAGGAATTTCGGCCAGAGCTGATGACGAAGTTGTCACTAGCGAAGCATTGGTCGTCCATGAGAAGCCGATCGGCAGAGATGACCCGGAAATGCTCGCCGTGAAAGACAAAGTGCTGCTTTGAGTGGATCGAACTGTGTAGCTCGAATCAGCTGCGGTTGAGGTAGAGCTAGGCATGAAGAATGACGAGTCGCTGCCCTCGATTGACGCCGAGCTAATGATTGGGGACGATGAAGCAACCAAGATCGTGCTGCCCGTTGATGTGGCCTCGCTCAGTCCACTCGGTGGATCTGCGCCTGGCGTGGTAGCATCATTGCCGAGTGAGGTGATGCCACTTGGCAGGTTCAGAGCAGGACTAGAGAGGCTCGTGGCCGAGGAACTACCTATAGTGCTCGTGTCTGACGGAAACACACCACGCGTTGATGTGTAAGGATCAGACGTGACGTTGTGGATGCTGTTGTTTGATGCAGTGCCATCAGCCGGTATCGACGGCGCTGAAGCAGCATATGAACTGCTCGAAAAGGGGATGCTGCTCGAAAAGGGGATGCTGCTCGTGGATGAGAGAGTCGCGGAGATATGGCTCGAGTCACTCGAAGCAAAAGACGATGTACTGCTGATCGATAATGTACTGCTGGCCGATGGTGTACCACTGAATGATGATGGTCCGCTCGTCAAGGCAGGATCGGAAGTCGGCGATGGATTGCTCGTCGATGTGGTGCTGGTCGATGTAGTGGAAGTCCAGGATGCATCACTTGGCGATGAAGTACTGCTCATGGGTACATCACTTGTCGATGAAGTATTACTTGTCGAGGATGTATCACTTGGCGATGGACTACCGCTTGTCGATGAAGTATTGCTTGCTGGTGGCATATTGCTTCTCAATGAAGTATTGCTTGTCGATGAAGTGTTGCTTGTCGATGAAGTATTGCTTGTCGATGAAGTGATGCTTGTCGATGAAGTATTGCTTGCTGGTGGCATGTTGCTTAGTAATGAAGCAATAGTCGAAGATGATGTGCTATTGAACGATGAAAGACTGCTTGTCGACGAAGTGACACCTGACGTTAATGCACTGCTTAATGGCGAGGTGCTGCTTGAAGAGACTGCGCTCGGCGACAAATTAAAGACACTCGATGGTGACGTCCCCGTCGACGATGTGTTGCTCCACGAGGTCGTGCTGTCGGATGATGGTGATATATCAGTGAGCGATGAGGTCCTGCTCGCTGATGACGTACTGCTTGATAATATACCATCGTTGGCGGATGATGTACTGCTTGACGGCGATGTGCTGTCGAAAGAAGTCGGAGTAGACACAATCGTGGTTATTGTGCTCCTCGTCGTTCTGGATTCGGAGCCTGCCGTGGATGAAGTGCTCGAAGACATTGACGGCATAGAGCTGCCACTAGTGGGATCCATGCCTTTTGGAGGCGGAAATGTTGCTGTAGTCTGCAATCCAGTCGTGACTGAAGACAAGCCGGTACTGTAGCTCGAGATAGCTGCGACAGCCGGCATCTGATAGACCTGGAGTCGATTGATTTCCCAGTATGCATCTGTAAAGTTGCCTGTAATACTCAGTGAGAATGTTAGTCGAATTCCGCCAAAGTGAAACACCTCATATGAGTCCACTGACCTGGATTGTCACCCACGAAGTCCTTGCAGCGCTCATTGCCAGCTGTCGCGTTCGATTGTGGACAGCTAGGGTAGGAGGAGGTGTAGACACTGCCCGCGTAAGATCCACCTGTATCATGGTCATCTGATCAGCAAGGGTACCTTCATTGCTATAGTTTAAGGTCACTCACAAAAGTCGATGTTGATGATAATGGTGTGGTTCTGAAAATTGGCATCAAAGTCGCAAGCACCCTGGGCATTCACCGCAGGTGTGCCGAATTGAGCGGGATCCGGAGTGCCTGCAGTGATGCTGGCTGGAACGCGTCCTCTTGGAAACCACCAGATTCTTATGAAGCTTGACGTCCATTCTGTGATGTATACACCTCCTTGGTTGTTGTTGAAAGGGGCGCCATAGTTGTTCGGCAACGCGGTCATGTTGCGAAGTTGCGACTTGCAGCCAGAGGGTGGAGTTGTTGAATAATCACACTGTGGTTGTACGAAGAAGGCCGACTGACCACTTTCGGCAACCGAACAGTTCGATCCTGGTCCAGTGTACATCGATACGGAGTTTAGTGTAGCGAGACTTGTGCCCTCAATAACGTCTAAACTACATTAGACGCTGATTCTGTGATCGGTCGAAGTTATTGACTGACCTATCTCGCCTGTATAAGGCCAGCGAGGCCCACCTTGCCAGTAAGCTGGCCAGACTCCACACCCGACGGGCATGTGAGTCGTATCATAGACAAAGAGGCCATGAAAGTACGCGTTCAGAGACTCAAGTCGGACACTTGGTCGCCCCGGACTCCCAGAATACCGCGGGTACACATTGGTAGTGTCTGGTTTGATGATCATCGTATTCCGATTTGTAATATTGACGAACCCATTTTGTAGAGCGACAGATTTGTTCACATATTGGACATACCCATTGGTGGGATCCGGCGAGTTGAAAAAGAAGAACTTGTCGAAGAAGTTGGTCGAGTTGTAGTCGTCCACCAATTGATATGGTGCCGAGCCAGGAACACCGCCCCCAGCGATGTATTTGCCGCCTGAACGTCTTTGTGCTAGAACCGATACTGGAAGCGTGAGTATACTGGCCCCAAAAGCGAGTGGCCATAGCCACATTGCGATTCTGGCTCGGTGTTCGAGAATCTATGTCTTCAGAAGGCAGTCAGGTAGCACACGAAGGATCAGCATGATGCGGATGTCTTCAAATGAAGGATCAAGATCTGGACACTTAGTCCCTTGCACGATTGTAGAAATGCATTGTTGATAGATCCCGACCCAGCCGCTGAGAACATTCCTCGCAGGCCGTGTCCGCCAGGCGCTTGCTGTTGATCCATACTACACTTTGCGGAGCCGTCTTGTGCCCACGATCTACGATAGAACATTGTGGGAAGCACTGAGCAGTCAGAGGCACCTAAGGAAAGATCAAGTTGTGTCGCTGGCCCGTTCTCACATGTCTAATGCACGAGCTCGATGAGACGCCAGCTCAGTATGAAGCTTGACATATGACTGCCAAAAGCACGTTGAAGCCTCGTGTTTCGGGCGCTGATGGTGTTGAGATGCATTGTGTGAGTGAAGATGAGAGTCGAAGCAGAAAGCGGCGGTCAGAATGGCGTTCAGAACGGCGTTCAGTCAGACTTTAGCTAGCGCCCGCCTACCCGAGCCAATGAAGCTACAGTAAAGTACGATCCTTGTCCTGAAGCAACTTCGGAGCACGACCTGCAGCTTTCACTATCATCTATAGTTCGAATGGCTTGCTGTACGACCATATGTTAGCACATGGAGACATCGAAAGCCGCCATCAGACACGAGAAGAATAGCAGTAACGTCAGGCAATCGAGAGCACGCGTAGTGGAGTTGATCCAGCTGGGAGAAAGAGACGAGTGTACACTATGATCGATATGAGACAACGATAAACCGTATCTCAAGCCGAAGCTCGAGGGCTATTGTGTGCGGCTGGCCCAGGCCTCTGTGGTGGGTTGCCGCTGCTAAATCAAGCCAGCATGCTATGCTGTATGCGAGTCCTTCGGTACTGCGGCCTTATGTGGTAGACATGGTCTTCATGATGCCTAACGCTAAAGGACCCGAGGAGCACGCGCCCTATGGAACATTGCAAAGCTGAGACTTGGCATGGACCCGATCGTAGAAGGCCCACTGTTCGGCATAGTTGGCCCATCGAAAGCTGTTAATCTACAGCCCTAGACTGGACATCTCACGTAGATGATGGGAGTCGGCGTTCTCGGGTGGCTTTGCAGCTCACAACACATTCGCTTGGTAGTCTGCCATCGCTCGTCTTTCTCATGCTGACTCCGTGAGCTCAGTCCCATAGTGCCACTTTTCATAACCACCTCCGCAACTGTTAATCTTCAAGCCCGTAGTAGAATTCATCAAGCTCATCCCAGTTCATCCACACCATTTCTTTCTCTCCCACCTTGACGTCAACCTTCAAATTCAGGGTGGACAGAGAAGCATCTTCAAGAACAAAATGCCAGTAGTTCAGATCTCCATTCATTTCTCGGATCACCATGGCTTGCGTCTCCTTCAATGTCAAGCTTTGCCAGTCCCGTGTGTATACGCCCTCGAGTGTGGCAAGAGTCTCATTCCAAGATGGAATGCGAATCTCACTAATCATATTGCGATGGTCCCTGGGCAGACTGAGAAGCCATTTGCGCATGTACGTGTCTGCAGCGTCGCATCTTTCTGCAGCGCTGGACCTATCCTCCCCGTGGCGAACATCGGTGTCTGCGGTGAACTTGTTGGTGGTGTAGTAAATTCTGGCGTTTTCACGGCGAATGACGCTGCTGATCTGAAGCGCGATTGGCGTGCGATGTTGATTGGTGATAGTAATGACTTCGTCGGACTGGACTGCGGCGACAAGTTCGAAGATTTTGTCGAAGAGTTCTTGTGGTAGGTTCTGAATGAGCGTGGTAAGGCTCTTCGGCTCAGCTGGTGGTGAAACATCCATGGATGCTCTTGATACGAGTGTTGTGTCTCTGCGTGATGTTGTGTTTGGAAAATTGAGGTTGAAATTGCGAGGCGCGGCTTAAGCCACGAAAGTACGCTAGCATGTGACAGGCTCGAGCACGGACGTTACGGCACGGCACGAAAATGAGACAGCCACAACAAGTGAGGGGTGAGAGGGTCAATGATGGCAACTGCGTTACTAGGAACTGTGGATTGCTTCCCATGTAACAGCTGAGTATGCTGGCGGGCCTTTGACCTCTAGAACGACATGTCATTTCTCTCTGTCATTCGCGCCCGCAATCCAAACGCATTGAGCTCTGTCCCAATTTAAAACGAGCTCTGCTCGAACTTGAAAGGAGCTCTGCGTCCTCATCAAATTTCAATCCAATCCTTTCTACCCTCCGTCAAAGCCTTCAATGCCCCCTCGCGCGCCCTTTCAAACAGCAACTTAGCGACCTTATCAGCAAGCTCGTCACGCTTGCCATAGATCATCGCCTCTTTCCCGTTCACCCCAGCAATCGAGAAGCCCATTTCAAGACAGTTATCTCGCAGTACCGAGCCGCTTGACTCCTCGAGACTTTCCATGATCCAATCGTACCGGTATCGAAGGTTAGTCTCGGGAGCGACAAGTTCCATGTAGTCAAACGGCTCTGGGAGAGACAGTGTCTCGATCATGAAGCTGTGGTCGGCAGGAAGACTTTTCAACCATCTGATGGTGGTGCAGCTTTGATCGAAACCGTCGATGACAAACGTATTGGTTGAGTAGTAGCGCTTCGCTGCAATGTGTCTGGAAGCGCGGTTGATCTGGAGTTGCTTTGGTGCTTGATATGAACTGGTGATGTTGATGTTCTGTGCAAATGGGACAGTGAGCACGTAGCAGTCGAAGATGATATCCTTGAGCTCTTGCGCTAGGCGCTGGATTCTTTCTTCGATTGACATCGTGGCGTTTGTGGTATCCATTGCGCTATGGGAACTGGCCATACCCTGTTGCGCTGAGCTCTCGGATTGCAGAAGTGATGGTTGTGGTCGAGGGTTGCTGGGTACTATATTTCGAAGTTGTTATCAGGATTTGCGGGCCGAGACGTCCGTGCTCGAGTTTGTCACATGCCTGGCGTACTTCATTATTCACACAAGCACTTCCTAAGCTGCGCCTCACCTTCGCAATTACATTTGAACTCGTCGAGTTTCCAATCTACGCCGCTGACAAGATGGTCTCAACCGCGCCACCATCACAAACATCTCTACCATCATTAATGGCAGCTACTACTCCATCTGCCGGCTCGCGCGTCGCCCATATCTTCGAGCTCCTCGAGCAAATCCTCCTTGATGTCCTCGGCGAGTACGACAGCGACAATTACCGCACTATCATCCTCTCCCAACGCGTCCACTCAACCTTCATCAACACAATTCAAGGCTCCAAACCACTGCAACAAGCTCTCAGCCTCGGGATTCCTGATCTCTGCATGATTCCTGGCCTTTCCGTGAACTGCGATGTTGAGCTCAGCATGGTGATCCTTGGACATCATCACTACCAAGCAATCTCCAAGGAACCACAGGCATCGTGGCGCAGACTGTCTTGCAGTGGGCGGTTCAAGGAAGTTCGAACATTTTCAGGCTGGTGTCCGCGCCGTGGGTGGTCAGGAGTCGTTATCGATGGGTTAGATCTGGTGGAGCCGAGTATTGGAGAGGTCTATGATATGTTGGTGAATCGGATTCATTGGTACATGGAGCCACCGGTCGCTTGCAATTGCTTGGAGGCCAGCGATATGTCCAGAGTCTGCGTCAATGGCGAACGCACGGAGCGTCGTTTTGACCCGATTTCTGTTTTTCGCTATCCATGTTGAATGCGTTCTGGACCGATAAGCTTGCCGAACGGGGCTGCAGAATTTAGTGGACTAGGCGCAATGGAGGGGAGTGAGGTATGGACGATGAGCTTTGGATATTACTTCGAGCAAGTTAGGAGAATCGATGGGCGTTCTGGAATTTCTGCCACATGACATGGACTCCGAGCCTCTCTTTCGCCGACCACGGAGCATGAAGTGCCTCAGTGTGCCTCCCCAGCCTTCTTCTCCTGCAAGAAGATCCCAAATTGCAACCCAACCCTCTTCTTCACGAACGCATCAGTCATAACCGCAATCTCAGGTAGGTTATGGCCTCGAAGGATATCCACAGCGATGATCGGGTGGTCCTGCAAGATCAGCACTGTCCACTTCTTCGCACATCACAGTCAAATCACTACATGCTGGAGGTCGCCAAGCCATCAATCTCAACTTACCTCAACAGCCTTAACAACCCTCTCCAACCTCTGCGAGCACTTCAACACCCATTTCTCAGCAGGACCGAAGAAATTCGATGACCTGGCTCCGGTGCGGTGGATCTCGAAAATCTGGTCCTGAAATGTAAAGATCAGCATTAAATCTCTGGAGTTGGAAGGTGGGATTAAGCTTACAAGCATAACCCAACTCCTCCTCTCGACCTCCCTGTCCCAACGCTCTTCTTTCTTGAGTATCCTTCTCAAATTCTCCTCTTGATCGATCTGAAAGTCTACCCAAGCTTGCGGATCGATGTCAGGCGGGGCAGGACTCCGCGTGCTCGTGGGATCTTCTCGATTCGCATTTGCTATGATGGCATGGTAAAAATCGTAAACCAGCGCCTTATGGTTCTCTTCTCCGCAGAGTTGGTGGTAGTCGTCGTCGATTGGCGAGAGATTGTAGCACGAGCTGGTGTCATTGCGCGCTTCTTCGACGTTCTCGAATGCGAAGTCATGCTCAAGGTGGTCGAATGGCGCAGTCGGCATTGTGTAGGCTGGAGTCGCAGGTGTTTAACGACGGAAGGTGCAGGATAGAGGTTTTGAGTGGAAGATGTGTCACTGTGAGGATATAAGCATGTTTGGAAGTGAGAGTGGTGAAAGTGAGGTTTGAGTGGCTGATGGCAGTTCCATTCGGCTGGCTGTTGGTCACGGCCGCGGCACCTCCATTAAGATGTTGGAGCGTGAGGGTCAAACATCCTCAAGTGGCGGCGGTGAGCTGCGTTTAGCTGAGAATATTGAGATTCGACCGGCCTCAGCTTCCTTTTCTTACCAGGCCAACCTTGGCTGGACAAAGAGCACTTGTGGGGCCCACGACTCTCGATGCCTCTGGATGCCTCTCGGGGGCACGACAAGGGCGACGTCCGCCACATTTATCGTCTATCATGTATCATATCTCAAACTTTTGGTGCTCATGAAGTCGGCTCGGTCTGCTCGTATCCCTCGGTCTTAATGTCACTCAGTCCCAGATCGTCCTCTTCCTCCTTCGTCCTCTCGTAATCCTCTAATGTGATCTTCGGATCTGGTTCAGGCGCCGTCAGACTCTGCACGTACGACCCGGCCAGCGGATCCTGTAAAGTCAAAGTGAACTCCTTGCGGCCTTCAATGGCATCAGTCAACAGCTCGAAGAAGTCATCCCACTGCTTCTTGCTATCTGTGGTCATGGAGTCACCAGCGCCTTCGGGGAGCTCAGCATCGCCATCTTCAAGTCCAAACGCCTGCGCTCGAAGATCCTTTCGGATTTGGGACATGATGCCCTCCACTGTGGTGAAACGACCACCCATGGTTCCAGGTTGCACCTCTAGTCTGAGCTCGGGACAATGTAGAGATGCGCTCTCGCTCTTGAGGATATCTCGTGCCAAGTCCTCTGCTGTGCTGACCTTGAGAGTGATCTTGCGGCCTTTCTCGGGCACTTCGCCACCGGTCTTGACCTCATTACTTCTGTATCCGCAATCTTCACAGACGGTCGACATGAGCACGACTTGCTTGAAATATGGAATGTTGACCATTTTCATGTTTGTCGCACATGGTCTAGTGCAGCCTGGACATGATGCTGGGAAGCTGTAGACTTGGTTCTCGATAATATCCTCTTCCTGATCGACATTGTTGCCTTGCACAGTCGGCGTGCTCTCGCCACCAACCAGTCCTTCAGCGTGGTATTCTGGCCTGATGTTCGTCTCGGGTGCTTGCGAAGTAGGTGCAGGGACATCGTCGCCAAGTCCGAGCTGTGCATTCTGTGCTCCCGTCCTGATGTACTCGCTCTTTGCCCACTTGCCTGCAGAGTCTCCTGGCTTCGGCTCAATCATACTGTTCCCACTAGGATCGTCCACGGATACCATGAAAGGATATCGTTGTCCATTAAGCATATCTTCGAGTGTTCTTATGATCTCTGCCACCTTTGCGCCCACCTCAGGCATTTGTCTCATGCGCTCATCTTGATGCTGTTCCAAGTCGGCTTTCACTGAGCCAACGATGCCCTCCACATTCGAGTATTGTCCCTTGCCTGGTGGTATTTCCAAGTCCACGTCTTCTATTCGGAACGCACAAATATCGCTTTTCACTACGTTTCGCTGCAAATCGTCGTTGCTCTCTACTCGTAGCGCATATTTGGCGCCTTTCGGTTGGATCTGGCCGGCAGATTGAATCTCGTTGTTTTGAAAGCCGCATTCGTCGCAGGAGAAGGACATTATGACAATCTCGCGAAAGAAAGGTATTTTGGTGAGCAGCATCTTTGTTGTGCCATCTGCATGGCAGTTCATGCACAAACTCTCAATCTCTTCGACAACTTTCTGGTCGTCGGCTCCAGACATGTTGTTGACCTGTCGGCCCATGTCTTCGAAGAGATCTTGTGCTAGAGAATTTGTGCCATTCTGCTGGCTGCTACTTCCTTGCTGTGCCATATCCTGCGGTAGTCCCATTGTGTGTTCTGTGAGTGTCGAATTTGAGTCGCGAATCTCAGAAAGTTTTGGATTTGTGACGCAAGTCCTTATCTAATCGAGGTGGGATGGTATAGCCGCTGCTCATTGGCTCGCCTAAAACGAAGCTATGCAGGAGACCCATGTTACACTCGGCAGCTTGAATAAGCGCTTCTGGAACGTTCACCTACATTCCGGCTAAAACGCTCCCGCTGAATGCTCGTCTTGGGATGCCAGTAGTGGCTGGCTGGGCGCGAATTCAGCTCAATGGCGTCCATCAAGCATGCCTGCCTCATGTCCGGAACACCTCGTAGCCATCGACAACCATGCGTCCAAACTCCAGCTTCATGAGCAGACGGTCAATGCTGCCGCCATCCTTCCACGCCTCGAAGTCGCCTTGGTCTGAACGCTTCTGCTCTAAATGACGGAGAGATCCTACACGGTCTCCGTCAAGTTGTCTGAGTCGGCGAATGACAGACTTGAGATCGCTGTCGACCTTCTTCCGTGCTCGATCAAGCTCCAGCGACGTGCGTTGCTCCTCTTGCACTGTGTGAGCAGACTCACTGCCGGATTCTTGCTCCAAGTCCAACTTCTGCTGCATATCAAGGAGGCGATGGAAATAAGCGATGAGATTGTCGACATTGCCAAGCAGCGACCGCAGCTCTCTAGTGAATTGCGTATCAGTCAGTAACAGTGCGTATATGAGTGACGACAAAAAGGTGCGATGACCTGCTGCAAGTGTTTCTGGGTCGCGCTGAATCGGCTTCTCGGAGGCGCTGGACGAGGTGCTTCTCATCGACTGCTTCAAAGGCTCTTCGATCCAGGCTTGGAAGTGCTCGCATGATTGCCGCACTATCTCGCCTTCGAAGAAAGCCGCAGTCTCAGAGAGCATGAAAATAGCAGCACTGCAGGTCGCCCACACGCGTCTCATGGCGATGTTCCGCTGATTATGCCGCTGTCTCAGGTCACTCTGCTGTGCTGTTGATACAGGATGATCTCTTCGAGCAGGCGTCCGTTTCCATAAACTGTTCAGCCTTTGATGACCTCTTCGAATCGCTAGCAGATATGAGCTTATTGCAGTGTATGTTTCCAGATCTCTGGAAGAAAGAAATAGATCGAGCGGTGGCGAGATGGTCATGCTTAGCTCGGTAGGCTTCGGGAACAGCAGATTGCTGAATGTAATTGAGGAGATCTCAGGCATTCCGTCACTCGAGCTGTCAGCAGTCGATGGACGGGAACTGCTGTACTTCGGATTGGTCAATGAAATCTGCGATTGAGCATAGTCAAGAGTAGCATCTTCGCCATTCTCATCTGTCACTGCAAGTGACCTCCACACCTGACGAAGCACCTGATTCAGCTCCGTGTCTTTCATGGACAGACTCTGTAATGCCTTGACCGGATCTTGAGCAAGCAGCTTGCCCATGTTCTGTTGACGAGACTGCACTCGCTCTTCTGCCTCAGCGATTAGTGCAGTCGCAAATTCGCCTCGACCAAGCAAGAAGAATTGCCGCAAGCACGTCAAGACTTGCACGGTGTCACTCATAGGTAGGAGGTGCTGGAGGACATTCTGAGATAGAGAGAGCCTGATTTGTGCGATGGTGCGCGAGAATTGAGAAGGAACGATAGGAAGTGACAGCGAAGAGAGTTGCTGGAGATGGTCGGACGCAAGCTGAGTCTGGTCCGCAGCTGGTATTGAAGGGGTCGAACGGGTGTTAGATGAGCGTCGATAATACTCGACTTGATGTATTGACTTGCCGATGAACTGCAGAGAAGCAGCAAGGCTTGGCGTCACGAAGGCTGGCAGTAATTCCTTATTCTTGGCGAATGAGCGACTTCCCTCGTCGCCTTCGGCACGTATGAAGAAATCTCTGGCACCAAGGGTGGGAAGCTTTCCATAAATGATCCAGGAGGACAGTTGTCGCAGCCACGCACGTTCTGCTACACGAGCAAGTTCAGTTGCAGCATCTTCAATTTCAGGAAAGCCGGTTTGTGTTTCTGCTCGAAGCTTGTCGATCAGGCGAGCACTAGTGCAGTAAACTCCAGACCCGGAGCTATGTTTTGGGGAGCTCATAAATGTTGCGAGATCCCAATACCAGCTCATTAGTCGTGGCCATGCATCGAACTCCGCAACGAGAGCAGCAAGAGGAACAATCTCGTATGCTCCAACGATGCTCGCATCATTCTTCAGAATCTTGCTCTCGGTCTCCAAGATCTTCTCCTGGAAGCGAGCCAAATGAGCCTGCTGCACTGAGGTAGCGACCGCTCTGCAGATGACCGATACATGGGTTGAGGATATGGTTTCGAGATGCCGCTTCAAACTGCGATGCAGGTCTGAAAGTTTCCCAATAGATTCCAGTAATGCTTTCTCGGACGGGGAGAGTAACGGAAGGTCAGAGGCGTCATGATCCGAGACGCTGTCCGCGAAGAGTGGTGAAGGATGGCCCGAGAGGGCGAGCAGGACTTCGTGCAACATCCTGGATCCGCAATCGTGGTGCCTGCCGCTTTGGATTCTCTCTGGCTGGAGCAGGCGTTGCAGTCATGCTTCGAAGTTCACAGCCTGGTCTCTGAAGCAGGCTGTGACAGCGAAACAGTCCACCAGGTGGTCCGTCGCCACAGACGCACAAGAGCTCGTATGGGGATGGACCCAGTTGTTTTCTCGGCAACGCGTGTTGATCAGTCTGAGACACGCGATCTTGTGCCGATCCTGTCAAGCGTCTGCTGCTTTGAAGGCTCACGGGAAAGCTGTGCACGCGCTCAAATGTCACTGCCTTCGCTTGCAATGTTCGAGATGCCCGAGATGGTTGCAGTGTTGTTGTATCGTGAAGTGTTTAAGTTTGGATTGGAAGCGAATAGGGAAGGTCCACCTCAAGACTTGGCCTGTGCGCCTTGCATCGACCAGGGTCTGCCTACTCCACCTCTGCTCGCCTGGAAGCTATCTCGAGACCAGACGGAAATGGGATTAGAGTCTGTAGGTGGCTCGGCAGGTGGCTCAGTGTGTAGCTCGGGCATAAATGGACCAATTAGCGTATAGAGGGTTTGGATCCCATTTCTCGAGACCAGACGGAAATGGGATTAGAGTTTGTAGGTGGCTCGGCAGGTGGCTCAGTGTGTAGCTCGGGCATAAATGGACCAATTAGCGTATAGAGGGTTTGGATCCCATTTCTCGTCTAGGCCGTTTCTGTCGGGATTTGGGCACTTTGCATATAAAATTTTAGTAGGAGATTCTTCTTTCTATAAAAATACAATAATAAAGAATTTTCCTACGGTAAAAACTTCTTAGCTTACAATCTAAAGCCTATAGAATCTTATAATATAGATATCTTAGATATAAAGGTTTAAAAATAGGTATATTCTAATAGCTTAAAATTCTATAGGCTATAGTAAATTACGCCCGGAGAATCTTACGACGACGGAATGCCTATACTATAGGATTTTAAAACCTCGAAATTCGGAGATTTAAGATTCGAGAATACTCTAAATCTTAAATCCCGAAAATCTCGATTTTCGAAAATCTCGATTCCTATTTTTTTAAATATCTTCGAATTTTAGGCATCCAAATTCTATATGCCTTAAAGTCAACAAACCGAGAATTTTCTTAGTAGAGTTATATATATAGAGGACTCTTCGACTTTTTTATAAAGTTAAGGCTATAGCTTCTACGGCTTTAAAATTATTAAATCTAAGTAGTTCTTAGTATAAAGACTGTAATTTCGTAGCGACAAGCCGTGGCCGAATTTCGAATTTTGGCCTATTCGTCGAGTTCTTTATCTTTAAAAATCGCTATTCCTCGTTTTTTAGATATACGCGCACCAAATTCTAACAGAAACGGATCAGACTAGTAATAAAGAGTGTTATGTGGTCTGTGCTTGTCACGTGTATAACCTTAAGCCACCACACTAAACCTCTTTTGAGTTACTGGTCTGAGTAGGAGATAGGCCTGGAAGCGCACTTGGTCGGTGTTCTGCAGAGACAACGGCAGTCTAGAGCCGCGTGGTGCACGCCCACGCCCACGCCTTCCAAGCAGCAAGAGCTCTCGTACATAAAGCAGCTGTAAGCCGAGCCTCACGCCTCTTTGTTCTGATTTTCCGTCCTCCACCTGTGCTCTCCACAGTAAATCTGTGCTCTTCCACCTCCCACCTGCGTCCTCTGAACCTGCCATCTCACCGTCTCGACCACATACAGCTAGACGCACCAACACCACCACTACCCCGCCTTCGAAATCAGCGCCAGCCAAGATGCAGAACATTAGAGCCAAGATCAAGAGGAAGTTGTCGATGCATGACAAGAACCGTACATATGTACCACTGTGCAAGCTAGACCGCTACGTCACGCTGACAGTAAGACATTAGCAAACGTCGATGATGTCGATGATGCAAGCGATGTAGACGAGGAGACATACGGCAACATCTCCAAGGACATTGACAGAGCTGAGCGTGATGGCCACGACCAGGGCAAGCCAGGCAGCTTCCTCAACAAGCTGATTCTTAGGTGAGTTCCGCTGCAGAGAATCATGCTTGACTCAGGCTCACGGTATATAGTGGAAATAAGAAGACCGAGGAGCAGTTGGCGAGGGAGTCGCAGCTCTCAGCCGAGAATAAGAGGTAGATGGAAACGCCGCGAGCGCCAAAAGCACTGGGATAGAATCAGGATACGCAAGTCGGTAACGCACATACGACAGAATGAACCAATGAATAAGCAAAAGCCGCTGCAAGTCCTCCTTGTCTGTGCTAAATATTTGCCGGCCGCGGCCCTCTGGGTAAGGCTGCCGGGAGAAAAGGTCAAGCGCTTCTGAACTGCATTTCAATGTTTTGCATCACTGCAAAGGCAAGTCGCGCTACCCATGAAGGATGTAATCGACTGCTAACGATGACTTGTGCACGGATGGTGATCCTTCAATCTGGAGTTGGCCTTGTCAAGCATCAATTCCTCGATACTGGCTCGGCGGCTTTATCCGATCCGTCCAGGACAAGCTTCATCTTCTGTTGACTGTGGAGGACTGCCGGCAAAGTTCTTCTTAGGTCCTCGTTGCGAAGTCATGCTGATCTGCTCGAGCTGACGTATTCCCTGAGCATGGTAGCAGGGGTAAGTAGTAAATTGCTTCGCGTGATGATGATGTGTAGTGGTGAGCTCAGTTCAATGCGTCGTCACCACCTGGCAGAGATCTCCTGCATCATCTTTCCCGCAGAATCATCGACTCTTGATCACCCTAGATGAATTTGGCCTGCAAAGCCGGGCAATCCTGACCGCAATCAGCCCATGGTAGGTCATTAGCTCAGCCAACATTGCAAGCGTGCCAGGCTGGGTCTGCCGAACTCTCTACCAGCAGGTCCAATAGCTGATCAACAGTGGTAGATCTGTCACAGCAGAAGGCGCCTGCACCTTCGGCACCTCGATCAGTTGCCTGGGCAAACACTCCGACATTGAGGTGCAACCTGCTTCTGGTACTTCTAGCGACCAGCATCCGGCGCCAGCTCTCGTTGCCTTTGCTGCGCAACGCATCTTTCGCAATGGCCGTGAGGGCAAAGGACATGAACGACCTGCGAAAAAGCGCAAAGAACGGTTCACTACCTCCCCTGGGCTCGTGCCCCGAGCCCATAACCCACGATTGGCCACACTCGAGTAGAGGATTGACTTGTAGTACATCCTTTCCCAGGCCCTGGTTCCATTCCGGATCTTCTCGAAACCACAACTTTTTCTGTAGGGCGGCAGAACCTTCGATGGCGCTCTTAAACGTCTTGCTGACACGCTGACTGAGCAGCAGAGTCCGTAGGTCCTCGACCTCAAGCAGCACCATCTCCAACAGTTCGGCAGTGTTGATCATACGGTGGCAGGTTACGAAGCTGGCTGCCTGCTGCACTTGCGGGGTTGTATCGTCGGCGGTCGCGTGTGTGGCCATGCTGGATGACTATAACTCTTAAATCAGCTCTCGTCAGTTTATGGACTTCCAGGATCTGCACCGTACCTTCTCGGCGCCGACAGTCTCGCGCATTGACGCGGTCATGATGTTGTTGCGCGCGGTGGAACGATTTGAAGGACGGAGAAAGTTGATGTGTTTCGAGGCAGCGCAGGCTGTTGCAGAAGTGAGCTTCAACGCTGACGCAATCAAAACGGTCCTGCATGTGATGAGTCGAAAAAGCTTGGCAAAGGTGATTCTCACTTTGCAGACTTTGGCAGCTGGCCTTCACCTTTCCCTTTCCACCAGCATGCCACCCATGACAGCCACTCGACCTGCCAACAAGCCAGCCAGCCAGTCAGTCAACCACCGGACCGGATCAGCTCCAGGCATACTCTGCCTGGCAAGGATGAAAAAGAGGCTAACAATTTGAAAGGATCGACTTCAAGCCAGCATCATGGCGGGCTGGTTCGACATCTCCAGTCTCTTCGCCTGGGAAAGGCCGACAACGACTCAGCACTCTCCCAAGCTACCTCTTGAGAAGCCACGAAACGTCACCGAGACCAAGGCCTCAGCATGTCACCGAGCTCTGGACACTGTCGAACTCCTTGAATCGATCCTCTACTACGTCGACGATATCAGAGCCCTGCTTCTGGCCCAGAGAGTCAACACGACCTTCCAGAAGACAATCGCAGAATCCAAGACCCTACAGACAAAGCTGTGGTTCCTGCCCAGCATCAAGCCGTCCTCCGAACCAGACGAGAACTGGTCCGAGCTCAACCCCCTCCTGTCAACCTCTCCCTACAGAACCATCAAGTTCCAGCAATTCAGCAAATACGACCAAATAGCGGTCACAATGAAATGGATCGCGACAAGCGACATTGGCGAAGAAAGCTGGAGGAAAATGCTGGTTGCTGACTCTCCAAACGAAGAAGTCCAGGTCATGGTCACAGTGGAAGGATATGCAGCGCATCCGATCGAGAAGACTTTACGGATTTCCAGGGAGACGACTGTTCAGGGGCTGGTGAAGAATGTGAGGCGTGATTTGATGGGACCTGCGTCTGTCGATGGGAGTTGGAGGAGTTGTTTTACTGGTCACGAGACGTTACTTGCGTGAAGCGCTTCCGTGTTGGTAGACCCGACTGAGGGTTTAGGATCGCAGACGGTATACTGGAAATGAGAGAGAGGATTGGAGCGACAGGTGCGTTCCGGAGTCAACAATCGAAAGTTCTCCACGATTTTCACTATCTACGCTTCCATTTCTTGCCTCATCGCTCGAGTTCCTATAGCTCCTACGAGATGTTCGCGAGGCAAATGCGAAGAAGCAAGCTCGTGAAGCAAAGTAAGTAGAAGTACTACATTTTCACCCGCACTCGTCTTGTCGCCCCAGTCCCTACGGTCCCACGAGGTCATCTCGAGGCAAATGCAAAAGAGGAATCTTCAGAAGCGAGGTAAAGAGAGATGTTACAATCTCACCTGGACTAACCTCATCACTCAAGCTCCTTCATGTTCACTAAGCTTTTAGGATATAATCTAGAGGCAGTTGGGAAGGAAGAATGTTTGGAAGCACACCAGGAGACTGCTACAACTTTCCCAAATATTGCAAGTCCGACTCAATTTCCGTGTTCTCGCTCGAACTCGACGCACTCACCAGACAATCTAGAGGCAGTTCACGAGTATAAATCCTCGGAAGAAACGCCGCAAGACTTTCCAAACATTACAAATTCGACTCAATGTTCGTCCTCTCGCTCGCATTCCTGTATGCTCTCAACGCTCATGGGAGACAATCTTGGCCCAGCTAGAAAGGTAATATATCCGGAAGCGAAGTAAGGAGAGATATCACGTTCTCTCCTAAGAGACCCGATCGCTTGAAATCCTAGCTCTCTTGATGCTTCTAAGCGATGATCTGATAGTAGTCGCCAAGGCAAGGTACTCGGAAGCAAAGCAAGGAGAGATATTATATTCTCTCCTAAGAGAGACTAGAGTCGCCTAATCGCTCGAAGTCCTAGCTCTCTTAATGCTTCTAGGAGATTATCTGACAGCAGTTGCAAAGGCAAGGTACTCGGAAGCAAAGTAAGGTAAGATGTTACAAGCTCTTAGAGTCGCCCAATCGCTCTCGAAAACTCTAATAGGATCAAAGCTGTTCGAGAAGAATCGAGATGCAGTTGCGAAGTAGTAATTGCAGGAAGCAAGGTAAGGAGAGATGTTATAATCTCTTCTAACTTAGACGAGACTCTCGCCTTGTCGCTCGATTGATCGAATGCGTTCGAGAGAACCTAGACGCATTTACGAAGGAAGAACTTTGAGAGGCAAAGCTCTGCCAAAGTTGTTATGTTCTTACCTCAAGTCGCCTTTGCCGCTCGAATGTTCGGATTTCTACAAAGCTATTAGAGGAGATCTAGAGGTAGCTAGAGAGATAAAGTGCCCCGAGCGAAGCGGAGAGAAAACTTGTATGCTTACCCAAATTTTCGACTACACTCTCCCCTCGCCGCTCGAACGATCAGATGGACTCAACGCTGTTAGGAGAGAAGGTAGAAAGGAGAAGTACTTCGAGCAAGTGAAGCTCCAAAACAGAAATCCTGACATTCTGCATATTCACTTTACACTACATCAAAGCAGCCAACCCAACGATTCCAGCACCAACTAAACTTCCGACCCCAGTAATCATAGCCGCACCCGCTGCACTACTCGAAGATCTCATCCCAGTCGATCCTGTAGGCATGTACGGATCTCCAGAAGTAACAGCAGTGCCATCACCATCCGGATAGCTGTTGCCAGAAGTCTCGTTGAAGTCCATCGGCACATTCGTCTGGTTCGAAACGTAGAAGAAGTTCGCAGCAGCAGGAGTACCGAGCATCGTATCATTAATGAAATTCGTAAGATTGAATCTCGAACGATTACTGTTGCTGAGACCAGACCACTGCTCCGGGATCGTGAAGTTCATGGGTTGTTGGAATGCGTAGAGGATGTAGCGATGAGCGCTGGAATTTGTTGGAGGCGATGGGCGGCGGTACTCTACGACTGGGGCGGAAGTGTTTTCCAGCTGGCGACCGACTGTGGAGAGTGGGAGGGTGGCTGGGTTGTTGTCGGATTGTGTGAGGTTTGCTTGCATCCAGTGCAGGATGAAGCGGTTGTTTGGCATTTCTGGGTACGAGGCGTCTGGGTCGACCATTAGGACGACGTATTCGCCGGAGTAGTTGGCTAGGGAGCGATAGGCGGATGTGTTGACGCTCAAGGCTGGGGCCATTTCGGGGATGTTGATGCCGAAGAGTGCTCCCTCTGTGACTGGGACTGTTCCATTTGTGGTTGTGAAGACTGCTGTGAGAGCAGTGTCGTTTGGAGCTTCTGGAAAACCGAAGTCAGGTGGAGGGATGGCCAATGCTGGTGCGATGGCCAGAGCGAGTGTCGTTGTGATGCTTCTCTTCATGTTCGCCGATTTTATGTGATGCTGGTGTAATGGATAGCATGACCCCTGGCATTCGTCTTATATTGACATGCTGTAGATGATCAGCGGTATATCTCTACGTCACCTCGGCTTCGGCCTTCCGTCTTGTCTTGCCCTGAGTTCCCGTGTCATGCTGGCCACGTTTGCAACGCCATCCTGCGACACATTGGAAGAACATGAGAGGCCAGCGGTGGGTTACAACACTTTCGCTACTGCTGGGCGGCTAGTGGAGCTACTGCAGTGGCAGGCGACGACGCATGCGAGCGACGGTCACAGCCTGTTGTCGACCACGAGCGACCCTGGCTACCACGCGGTTCAGTCTTCACAAGCCGACTTCGAGGTCGCTACATTCGGTGCATAGAGAAAGAGCCGTGAAGTGATGAGATACGAGCTGCGATGGAGATGGAATGGTCGTGCTCCAGCAGGTGGAGATTGAGTGACAAGCAGACCTCCTCCAGCATTACTCGCCAACGCCAAGAAATACGGCATGCGAAACAAGCGACAAGGATTGAAACCATTGAATACAGGCTAGGCAATACGATGCATCACACACTTACAAAACTCCCTAAGTCAACTCTCATCAACCTCTTTGGTCATCCTCACAAGCTCAATAGTCCCTTTCTGACCCAGAAACTGCACAGCGACTGCACTCTCCTCCATCTCAATCCTAAGCACATCCAGACCCTTCCGAAACTGCCTCAAACTACACTCTGCTTGGCTTTGGTTTTGCCAGACGTACGTCTCTCTCGCATCTTTGATCATGCCAGATTGTTGAGCTCCGAGAAGTCGTAAGAAGTCATAGAGTTCTCCGTGAAAATTGAAGTGGAAAGTTGTTGATGAAAGCCAGATACTGATTGCTTCTTCTCGAATTTGTTGACAGATTTCGATGATGGAGGGAAATTGGATGTGTTTTGCAGTTGGGTCTCGAGTAAGGCTGATGTTGTCTAGGGCGATGTTGGTATAGTCGGCCAGAACGTATTCGTAGATTCGGTTGCGAATTTCGCCAGGTAGGTTCAGGAGTCTGCATTCTTCTTGGTTGCGAGGAAGTTTTTCATGGATCACTTCCTCATCTGGGACTTCTTGGACGCGAGCTGATTGGCTGAGATGTGTGTGGCCCTCGTGCAGATGGATGTGCATATGCGCATTTATGTGAGCTTGAAATCTTGCGTTGCAGCTTGGACACATATGGGTTTGGCGATGCAGGACATGAGAGAATGAGGTGGCCATAGCTAGACGACGCTGATCCATTTTCCTTTCTGCAGAAGTAGTGACTGAAGTTCTTTATCATGAAACGTGGGCATGCTTGTTCCTATGATGTGGTGTCTGACCATTCCGGTCCTCATAAGTCGGCTCCTCCCGGTGCCGACATATACCTTGATGAACACCCGTCACTATCGACACCAGCCTCTTAAAACACATCCATCTGATGAGCAAATCACCAAGATGCTTTTGGCCACCATGTCTGCTCGTGATACCCCGTCGGTGTCATTCAGCTATGTGGGAGCTTCCTTGTGCGTCTAGGCATAGTTTGATCACTCGCTAGGCTCAGCCAGTCCGTGAAGCCTGCCCAAGAATTAGTCAATGGCCGCACGGCAACGTTTGTGCACACACCTATAGTAACCCACTGGCAGAGGCACCTTGGCGACACCGATGCCATGTTTCGCTGCAGCTGATCTTGGGGCTTGCGTCGTTATGGCAATTCTGGTGCCATCTTTCAGCAGCAGAGAAATGTTGAACATGTACGCATTCATCGCCGGCAATCGATTGACATATTTGTTCGTACCCAGAGCAGCAGTAGCGTATGTCTCAGCTTGATGCCACTCCATATACTCATTCGGCCAATCGTACTGCAAGCACCGAAGCAAAGAGGCCTTCGCTGCGCTGAGCATAAATAGCCAAGTGTCTAGCTCACGGCTATTTTTGAAATGCATCTGCAGTGAAGAATACCAGATGCAGCCCACTTCATTTTGTGCTTGTTGAGAGGTGAACAGTATATCGGGCGCATGGTAGATCCGGTGAGATCTGCAACGGTACATCGATTCGTGCTTCCGACATACGCAGAACCGCCTCTCCTCCGGCAAGACCAACTTCCAGATCTCGTTGCGAAGTTCCGCCGGAAGTGCAAGGAGGTGGCACTTGCTCGGCTCTGCCTTCTCTGTGGTGTCAGCGATGTCGTCGGCCATTCTGATGTGCGCGGGCAAGACGACTGGATGTTGTGAGAGGTAATGTTCGAAGAAAGCAGTGGCGTTGCGATTGAAGTTGAGAAAGTGCATCGCGCGGTGCCAAGTCAGGCACCAATCGACCTGCGAGGAAGGTGCCACGCAGTGCACGACACGGATAAAGGTGATTAGACGTGATGCAACGTACTTGCCTTCAATAGGGGCTTTTCGCGCTCCAAGGGATATCTGCACTCGAAAAGCGAACCAGATGGCCAACGTCCCAAGACCGCGTTGCCAATATTGTCTCAAAGCGGTCTTCCACCTCCCAAACTCCTTGCCTCTATTACGCTTGTCCGTTACAGAACTCTACCACACGCTATCACAGAACTCAAAAGCAGATCAAAGTCACTCTACTCAAGTGACAACCACGCCCGTGATCTCAATTGCCGTCCTCTGCAACTCAGCGCCAGCCATCTTGAACGTCGCTAAAGCTTTGTTGACCTGCTGATTGATGCTCTGGTGCTCCTGATCGTACCAATCGTACTTCAACGATACCTTTCCAAGAGCGGCACGCGCCTCAGGACCCAAAGAGCGCAGAAATGGTATGAGGTCGCGAGGTGAGCGAGCAGTGACGTGAAAATGGCTGTAATAGATCTTGATGGCTTCTTGCCGAATCTCGTAGCACGTGCGGAGGAGTGCTGGAGACTTAATGCGCCAACAGCTGGTAGGTGAGAAATGTGGTCTGGGCGCTTCCGCTGTGCCGTTCGGAAACAGCGCATAGCGATAGATGCGAGCACGAATCACATCTGGGAGCTCAAGTAGCGCGGATGGCGTGAAGATCTTCTCCACTGTAGCTGTCACCATTCTGCTTTCGAGTTCGACGTGTCCTGGATCCTTCCCGGTTTCATTGCTATCTCTCTTTGCCGGTGCATGAGGGCTTGGCTGCTCAGATGTCGCTATTGTCGAATTTGAAGGTGTTACCGGCGATGGCGTTGCGACTTCGTGGCTGTCGCTGGAGTCATTGGAAGACACGTCTGGGGTAGATATTGCGGATAATGGCGTTGGCATCGCCATGAGCTGAACGTCCGATAGGAGTCGTGAAGTTGACAACTCAGGATTGGCAGCTCCTGTCATATCGCCGTCTGGAATTGACATTGTGTGGTAGAACTTAGCGTTGGCATTCAAAGGACAAGTCGACGCTGTCATCTCAGAAATGCCGTTCGAAGTCTGGCTTGACTAAATCTCACATGCAGCTGCTGCAAGTCAAGAACAAGTTTAAAGCTCCGCCTAGCCAAGAGCCATTGCATGTGAACCCTCTGGGCTCGAAGTGAGCAGAAAGCAACGCAATATTGGGAACTTTCCAGTAGGGATATCTTCAGACACTCCAGATCTTCAGCGTGCTGTCGGCAACTGATAGGTGCTGATTTCCGTCAGATGATTCATCTTCACTGTCGCTTTCATCAGCTCGACTAGGAAGAAATTGGTGTCCAGAAGCCGTTGCCAAAACAGCGCCGCTTGGATGCCAGATAGCACTAGCCACAGGTGCATCATGCAGGTGAAGTTCAGCATCAGGTGGATGGTCGCCAGCACTATTGCCGGGGTTCGACCACATCCTCACTTGGCCGTCAGTACCGCCAGTCCATACTTCGTAGCCAGATGCCGTATGTATAATGTCCATGAAGAGTGGCTGCGGAGTATCAGCGTTCCTCCCCACCAACTCGACCACCTTCTGCTGCGTGTTGCGGATGTCGAAGACCTGAATGCAGTCACTCTGCCTCTCGCTCACGAGCAGGTAGGTGCCATCAGGGCTCCACTTCAGATCGGAGACACCATTGCCTGAACCTTTCACGTTGAAAGTCGACGCCCAAGAACCCAACCCATCATGATCATAAAGAGCGACTTCGCGTTGGGTGGTGCCTAAAGCAAGGATTCCTTCACAGCTGTTACTCATTGCTGATACATAAGCTTTCCGGGTCAGTACATGAAGTCCACCTCGATGAGCTTTCCTCGCTGGAGTCAGGCGTGTGAATTTCATCGGTGCGTCCCCGGTCCTGCTACAGTCGAAAATCGCCAGAGCATTTTCGCTGCCAGCCAAGAAATGCTCGCCGGTGCGTGTGAAGATCAAACTTCGAGGCGGCAGATGCGCTTCGGTCTGCGAGCTGACGAGCGGGTAGCTGCCGTGTACCGTGTCATAATGCAATGCATTTCTCAAAGTGATCGGGACATCGGCACTTCCATTCAGGACTAGAGTCGTGGCTGGGTTCTGTAGGTCGAAGCCTGGATACAGAGCGTGACTCTGTATATTACTACCGGACTTCCAGGACGCATGAGGCCTTAGCTGCTTCGGACCATCTGATTCTTCTAGAAGATCTGTTGGCAAGACAAAAGTGCGAAGGCAGTTGTCTTGGCTTCTCGTGATTGCGGAGGTTCCATCGGGGCTGAAAAGAGCCTTTCGAAAGGCACTTATGGACTCTCCATCTTCTCTTGACGGGCCTCCATCTCGAACTCTCGTCGTGGCTATGCACTTTGGATGGACTTGGTGATTGAGAGGTGCCATGTCAAGGTTCAAATGAAATGCCGTCGGCAAAAGTGAGAAGGAGGTCTGTGCGCACTCCGGCTTCAGGGCCGAGAACTCACGAGCTTCTTCGAGCTTCGACAAAAGTTCTACCATTCTCTCCTCCATCCATTCTGCAACGATCGATCCCCAAACATTCCCGAAAACACGTCCATCGCATACCTCGAGCTCTCTTTCAATACTTCATCAAAATGGTATGTTGGAGTCGATGGAGTTGAGCCCCGCAGAACTAATGCGACGATGTCCAGACTACCGCAATCAAGTCCATCAAGGCCCTCGCACCACTCCTCGACCGCGTCCTGATCCAGCGCGTAAAGGCTGAGGCAAAGACATCCGGTGGTATTTTCCTCCCAGAGACTGCAGTGAAAGAGTTGAATGAGGCCAAGGTGCTGGCTGTCGGACCTGGTGCATTTGACAAGGACGGCAAGCGGTTACCAATGGGCGTGAAGGCTGGCGATAAAGTCCTGATTCCACAGGTAAGGCAAAGGAAGAGCTTGGTGGGCAGACAATAGAAGGAAGGGGAGATGCTGATGTGCCATACAGTTTGGTGGTAGCCCAATCAAGGTCGGCGAAGAGGAGTTCTCCATCTTCCGAGACCACGAGTAAGTCATCAACAAGAGAAAACTGCACGGGAAGGAATGCTAACAACATACAGCATTCTTGCCAAGATCAACGAGTAAACGGCCATGATACCCGAAAACGAAAAGTTGTAACAATAGCATTACCTGGCGTCCGTCTACGAGCGCGGCGTGGGAAGCATCGGCGGAATCTCGAGCAACTTGTTCAATGTACTTTTTGACAATGTGTAGTAGAAACTCTGTGTGAATACATCTCTGCTCTTCGACAGCATACATATTACTGACCCCTAGTCCGCACTAATTTCCCACACCAGAGTGCTGTGTGCGGCGCCGCACATGATGTCTACGAAGACAGATCCCGGGTAGTAATGGACTACAGGATTCTCGTGAACCATCTTCGATCATCGCTTCGCATTGATTGAGCCCCGTCTCCGGAACCGCTTTGCAACAACAGATCGAAACGATACAGGCTGTGTGCTTGAGACAGGAGCATTCTTCTGCTGTACTTCCCGAGTGTCTACGACTTTGACTGGCGGGTATGGTTGTTCTTGGTCGCTCTGCAACCGTGGCTCTCTGGAAGCAGGTGCCCGCACGTATAAAGCCGCACGTGGTCTCGTCGAGAAATGGTCATCATAGCAGCGAGGCTCCGAGGACGAGGAGGTGGCTCTTCTGAGTACGCACATGACCTTGTAGGGATTACCACACTCATGGCATTGCAGACCCTCATTCAGACGCTGTCCTGCATTCCCGACCAAATTCGACAAGTCTGCGAAACTTGGCGCATGATCGAAACTGTTAGCCTGGCTGGAAAATGGCCTTTTCGCGTAGCCCGTGTCATCGCGGCAAACAGCACAAGAGTCCAAGCCGCCTCTTCGAGCTCTCCATTCGTCATCTGGCTCGAAAGGCTGTGCAACGATCATCCGGCGCCAGCTCGCAGTGGGCTGGCAGCTTCCGGCACTCATCTGTACCGGGATCTCAATGGCTGTGGCGCAACGCTTGGTTGAGTCCACCGCACCATCAAGCAGAGCTCCCGTTATAATCTTGTTCTTCAAGATCAAGAGCGGATTGAGCTGTCTGACGCCGTGGCTTTCGGACGTCTTCAATGCCGGATTAGGTGCGAACCACAGCACCACCTGCAGTGTCGGAGAGCCTTGAATGACCTCCCTGAAGCACTGACTCACACGCTGAGCCAGCAGAAGCGTGCGGATATCAAGCTGCGCACCTTAATCAGCCAAATGTGCATACGCAAGCCATTGTCACCCTTACATATTGCAATATTGCTTCGAGCAGTTCGGTGGTTGCCAGGGCACGCGCGATCGAGCCGGATACAGGTATCGGCGCTCTTGGGGCTTCCGGCTGTGCATTGGACGGTCCAGCATCTGGCCTTTTCCTCGCTGCCCGCGAATAAAATCCTAGCATGAAAATATTGGCTACCGGGCCACAACGATAGGGATCAGGTGGAGGACACATGGCTCGAAATAGTATGCCGGAGTCGAATGATGATCAAAGTCTCTCCCGTCGACTGCTGCCGTCTTATAGACCCGGACTGGCCTATGTGCTACGCAAACATCGTGAGACTTGCACGACTGCGACATAACGCTTCTGTACATCAGCACATTCGACCTACCAAAGCCTTTCGCACCCATACTACAAGCAACATGTCCTGCTATGGATGTGCATGACCATCGTTTCGAGCGTGAGCACATGCGGCCGCCTGGAAAATATATCAAATCCTATCTAACCCGCCCGCTCACTCAAGGTTGGTCAACGGCGGTCCTATGCTGCGGAGCAGACTTTATCAGAGTACACAGCACTACAGGCATATGCAGGCCATCGGGCACAGCCACTGTTCCAACGCTCGGAGTATCTTCTCTATCAGCGATCGCCAAAAGGTCACTAAAAGTGGGAGGCCTATCGAAATGCTTTGGCATATCCCGGCGACCCATCGACTCGAACATCGAAAGGTCGCCATTTCCGTCGCACGTTCTCTCATCGATGCCTTGGATAGCCCAACCATCCGCTACAGAAAATGATTGAGCGACGAGCATCCGACGCCAGCTGGCTTCTGGTCGAAACATAGCTTCGTTGGAAGTTGGCTTGACCTGGATGACCGTGGCATTGTCAGTCTCGAAGTTCGCACCGTATGACCATTTGGGAATGAGCCTTTCCGTTTTGAACATGAAAGGATTGAAACAGGGCTCATTGTCTGCTCCACCGTCGATCGGGTCGGGACAGAACCATAGTCTGGCTTGTAGCGAAGGCGAGCTCTGAATGACTGAATACATCCTTCGATCAACACGTTGCATCAATAAGAGCGTTCGTGAGTCGACCTAAAGAAGTCAGTGTATGCACAACCTGCCGAAGTACATGACACTCACGAATTCCAGGATCGCCCCAAGCAGCTCGGTCGTGGCCAGAACGCGATGCATCGACGCAGATGGACTTGTCGAGGTCTCTGGACCATTCGCTTGTACCGTCTGAAAATTCTCGATGCTGGGCTTAGGAGATAGGTCCCTGCCTTCCATGGTATAAATCGTTGCTTGGAAACGTGGCTGTACTCGAGCCTGGCTGTAGTGGCACTCTACAATCCTTCCTTCACGAACAAGCGCTTGAATGCGAGCAGCTCGTTGTTCTTTCATTCTTTCGTTCATGATGCTTAGTGAGTGTGTAGACTCGGCTAGACAGCGAAGATATTGAGGATGAGGGCACATATACTTGTTGCCTGAGCACCATGGAGCACCTACATGTATGTATGTCGGAAGTTGTTCATGATGTCAGGACTGTGCAACGCAAACAAATTGAAACCTGGGCTTAGTTGGCCCTTTAATCTTTCCTCCGTCTTGACATCAGTCAGAAGATTGGACTCCGTCAGTGCAACGAAGCTCGCGACTAGCTTCAGACTTCCTGGCAGTTGTCCAGCTCACACACGCTTTATATCTCTGAGTGAGTGGTCATCGCTCTCAACTGCGCCTCAGGCAGAAACAATTCTTGGCGGCAACGCCTTGCTTCGTCTTTCCTTGCCATTCCCTCCTCATCTTGACTCCTTTCATCATTTCTCGCAATCGTGCAAATACAATTCTGTCGTGCCCAAGTCACAGGCATCCAGCTCTATGCGACTTCTCCGTATAGTCAATGGTGCTCTGCACGTTCCCGGTGACCTGCAGCAAATGTGGCGTTCTGTGGACTGGCGGCCTCGCGTCGCGATCTCCGACCTCAGCCTCTCTTCTGCCTACCGCTCATTGCTGTACACGAATGCGTCAATCAAATCACTGGAGGATAGACCGAGTTCTCTTATACTCGTACTAAATCTTCGTCATTCTTTCCACGTATGGGTACCCGAATCTACGAGAAGAACATTGCTCGAGACTTCGCCAAAGTCCACAATGGCGATGTTCTAGGCAATGTGATTCACAATGACAGTGCGCCGATCTTGTTACTCAGAGACGACCTACGACTAAGATGTCACAGAGCATTACAAGACGTATGTCTTGCAAGCAAGACGGTCCATTCTCACTGACCCGAAGGAACGTATCGGTGCGATTGCTTGCGTCTTAGGACTCCAGTCTCTGATCAGCGAGATACAAGCCAAAATGCATCAGCTTGAAGGCCTTCACTCGGCACTGTCGGAATTACTGGTAGATGTGAAGCGGAGCAAGAGCGCTTTGGATCAGCTTCACGATCTGTTCAAGTCAGAGAATCGATCGGACGACTTTTCTACACTCATATCATGCCGTCAAGCACTGACATCCTCCACTAATGCCGTGAGAGTATTTGATGATCTATTCACCGCCCTATCTGAAATCAATAGCGATGAATCCTCAGCGTCCTGCACCGGCCTGCTATCATTCGGAGAAAAGCTGAGGTGGCAAACGAAAGTCTGGCACTTGCAAATTCGAATTCTGCGAAGGTGCGCAATGCCTGAAGTATAATATGAGCACAGCGCTTGTTGATCATTCAATAGCTCGACCTTGGAAGAGGCTGAAAGAAGCAGTCGCGAGCTGCGTCGGAGCATCGAGCAGCGAATTTCTGTGGATTTTGATCTCGAGAGAAGAATCGATTCCGTTGACGGCGGCATATCACAGATCATTGGCGAGATCGATGACACGATGATTGAGTTTCAGAGACGTTCGCTGTCGGACTACCAGGAGGTCTCTACCATGGCAGACCACCGCATGAGTCTCAGTCTCCAAGATTTTTCGACCGCACTTGACGTCTCGGAGGCCTACGGCACGAATGATTTGCTATCGACAATTCGTATCTGCCAAAATGGCAGTTGAGCTATTGCCGACAGCTCGCAGACAATTGGTGGCGTGCAGCATGATGGTCAATCCTGTCGAAGATGCGGAGTCATATCGAATGTACGAAGTCGCTGTGAGCAAGTGCGATGCTGTCATGGCTGCGCAAAAGAATTCGTATACTAGCCTTCTAGAAACTCTAGATTGCAGTCACGACAGAAGACTCTCCCGGCTGAAGGAAATGGCAGAGACTTTTACATTCCACTGGACCGCTTTCGCCAGGCAGTTACTGCTAATTGCTTCGGCAGGCATGGACATTGGGTCTCTCAAAACCCAGCTCAAGCCACTTCACGCAGCGATGAAGACCATGGCTCAAGCTGGGTTGCGCCACTCTCAACGACACTCACACTTCTCGGCTACCAGTCTTCTATCTGCCAAAACTCCTGCACACATGAGTTGGTCCAGCACCTCTGAGCTCACACTTGCTGACTCTGCAGTGATGTCGGTCATGACCTTACCTATACATGTGTCAGAACTTCGCCATGGGTCCTTCTATGCAGTGGCTCTCGACGACGCCTCAGGTCAAGACCGTGATGCGATAACCGAGAACGAATCAAATACTGCCGCATCTATTATGGACTCGACTTCAGCGATGAGCTCACCAGTCAGCGCTACACTGGTACGCAACAACGTGGACAGTGAAGAGAGTAGCGAGAACCGCACTGGTGAAGCCACTTCCAACACGTCCGCTAGCAATGAGTCGCTAGAAGCAGTATCCAACCAGATGCAATCTTTGTCGACAAGTTCCAGAGACTTTTCATCGCTGAATCGCAACATCAAGTCACCCAAGGTCAGCAGAAAAGGAAAGCCGCATCCTCAGTTCAGACCTGGTCACATCCCGCAGGCAATGCACAGCCTTGCCGAAAACTCTGGCGATTGGAAAGCGCCATGGACGAGCTCCATCGATGTTCCTCTCGACGAGATGGAGCTGATACGTACCCAACGAGGACATAAGCCTGAAGTGCCGCAAGATACTAGTGTAGGAACGGCACCGAGCGTCGAGGACGCGCAGTTTTCACAGCTCGGCACGCGTCCCGATTATGAATTGTTCGTTCGAGCACTTTACGACTACGATGCAGACGAGCGCTTTCATTTAAGCTTTCGTGAAGGAGATGCCTTGGAGGTCATCACGATGTTTGAGAGTGGCTGGTGGGATGGAGCCTTACATGGGAATCGAGGGTGGTTTCCAAGCAATTACTGCACTGTCATCAAGTCGAGCGAGACTGATACGGCACTTTCATCTCAGGGTGAGCAGTCACTAGATGCGAAGTTGGAAGAAGCTTGGAGCATAGTTTCGCAGCTGGCAACACAAGAGATCAGTCTCGCAAAGCATTAATTGAAAATGGAATGTTCTGCAGCATTGATCTAAGCCATCACGATCAGCCTGCAATAGTCAGTGTATTTGCAGATTAGCTGGAGGCATCCCACTTGCGGCGGATACCAAGTTAACAAATTCAACGAAAGGCAACACTGCTGGCCAGTCCAATCCTGCATACGACGCGGGAATCGAGGAACAAGATCTGAACACCAGTATGCGGACGCGAGATTTTGCATCGAGAAACTGTGGTCTGGAAAAGTGGAAGGAAGAAGCTAGAGATAAGAATTTGCGCCGCAGCACGGCAGGAAGGACCAGCCGCCGCTACTGCAGCACAGCTTTAAATTCAGCCCGACTGAAGAGCTTGATGCTGTTTCTGTGATCCTTTTCTCGCTCTTCATCATTCCAGCTCACTCGCATTCCGATTGGGCGGGTAGCCTTCGCTAGTATGGGAAGAAACGCTACAGATCGATCGAACTGGCGAGAAGCGGAGCACAGCACCTGGAGTTTTCAGCATGTCGATAAAATCCTCCCGGTTGACATCATCGCCGGAAGTTCGACACCTGCAACGCTCGAAGAAGACGCCGCATCATTTGAGGGCTTCAGTGTTATGACATCAGACCAGCAAACGCTAGATATCAACCAGTACTTGAGAGAGACCGAGACCAATGGCATTGTTGTGCTGAAAGACAGCAAGATCGTCTTCGAGCACTACGACAGGACTAATTTGCGCGAGTCCATTCATGCAACATTCTCTATCACAAAATCGGTGACTGGGCTGCTCAGTGGTATCTTGGTACATCAAGGTCTGCTGGATGTCGATGCACATGTCGCGAGATATGTTCCCGAGGTCCGAAATACACCATATGAGCATGTCAAGGTCCAACAGTTACTTGACATGAGGGCGGGGATCGAGTATGACGAGACGCAACCGGAAAATCGCGAAGGTATCGGTAAGACGACGTTGAAGCTTGGCCAAGAAACGACGGACGTTCACACATTCGTCGAAGGCTTGAAAGCTCGCCGTTCTCACCCCGTCGACGATCCAGATGTACCCTTCCATTATTTGTCCATGAACGCAGATTTGATGGGCTGGGTCATTGAAAGAGCCTCTGGCAAGACGTTCGCGGATCTGCTCAGTGAATTGCTGTGGCAACCACTCGGCGCCGAGAGTGATGCCTACATTGCTATAGATCCTGCCGGAAATGCTAGAGCGGCGAGTGGATTCTGCGCCACAGCTCGAGATTTGGCTCGCCTCGGACAGGCAATGCTTCAACCGAACTCAATCATTCCGCAGGTGTGGCTCGAAGACATGATAGCAAATGGCAGCAAGAATGCGTTTGCCGTCGGACCAGAAAAAGAGCTTTTCGAAGGACATTGGAAGACACCTGCATACCGATCATTCTGGACTGCTGATAAAGATCGCCAGATCTTGCTGGCTTCGGGACTATACGGTCAGATGCTCTTCGTTGACAAACGGAATGGCGTCGTACTTGCCAAGACCTGCTCCAACCTGAACGAGAGAACCTGGCCAAATTTCACCTTGATCTCCTTGCTTTTGAGCAAATTGTCAAGATACTGGCACAATGAGACAGGAAAAGAGCACCGACGACAGATCCTGATAAGGCGTGAAAGAAATAGATTAGTACGCCCTGAATCCATGTCCAGTATTGAGTTTGGCTGGTCGGCAATCCAGATCTCAAGAGACTACTATCGATGCGAATATCATCATGAGACCCAATTGAAATCCTCGAGATTCGTTCAAAGGCGTTCGCACCTGTCCAGGTGTCTTTCATGAACGATCATCCGTAGGTAGATCAGGACGCAACCGACGGAACGCAAACAACCTCTTCTGGCTCACCGTCTCGTTCTCAAACACCTTCCCAGTCGGCAACATGAAGGTAGCCCTCCCATCTTCACTCTTACTGAACTTTACGTTATACCGAAGTCCAAAAGACGGCCTTCTCCAACGAGGATCAGGCTCAATATCCTCAAACAGCATACCTTTATAGCTTTTAAGCTGTTCCAGTCCCTCCAAGCTATCGACAGCCTGCCAGAATTCGTTCCACACAGCATGCTCCTGTCCTTCAGCATCTGTCCTTCCAGACCAAGCGAGCCAATGCAGATCCTTGTTCACTTCGATTGACTTAATTGTGTTCCAGTTCGAACTCGAAAGTGACTTCTTCATCGAATCGATCCGCCGAAGATCTGCGAAGCAGAAAGTTGTCGTAGTATAGAGCAGATTAATGCATTCGAGGTAGATTCGCTTGCAGCTGGACGGCAGAGCTAAGCGATTGTCGAGTTTGTACCTTGCTAGGACTGGAACGCCGACAAGTTTCTTCCTGGGAAATTGCTTTCTTTGGATAATTGTGACTTTGATGTGATCAAAGATGTACTCGTAGATCTCTTGTCGTATCTCCAACGGAAGGCGAACGAGGAACGTGCTCTGTGGTTGCGGTTTGGGCTTGAGCTTCGTCACATCTAGGAATGCTTTTTCGCGCCGTTGTCGATGATCTCTTCTCTTCTCCGAAAGGTGATCATATGTGCTCCAGTACCACTCTGTGGTCTGATCCAAAGTACAGGAAGCAAGGTATTGCAGTAGAAGAAAACTGCCAAATGTGAGGAACACACAGCCTTGTACTACGGCTTTACGCTTTCCTTCGTTACGGCGTCGTCCATTGCCGCAATACATGTTTTGGAATTACGAAGAAAAACAAAGAGAGGGGGAACTATCTGCACAGTGGCATTCATTGCGTTCCCTATGTTATTCTCAGGAGACAGGATGATGGCGGCCCCAACTCAAATGCTGCTTCGCCGCTGTGAATCCTTCGAGGTCTGCCTCAGGCAGATTTCAAGACGCCGGCCTTTTACATTTCATGCCTGGATCGTTGCTACATGCAGAATTATCGAGGAAATCCCTGATGAAATAAGCTGTTGAAAGCCATACTGTACTCTATTCGATATCGAGTCGGTATTGCAGAGCTTCTCGCAGCGACTGTTCATTCTTGGTACCGGGCACACGCCTGAAGGCCCGCGCGGAGCGACAGGATGAAGGGGAAAGAGTATCGCTCATTTCGCGTCCTACTCTTGGTTAGCACAGCTTTAAATTGGCGCCCACATCGCTGCTACCTCAATCTTTTCGATGATTTTGATCTTGTCGAAGATGTCAAGGCCATAGCAAAGGCCCCAGTGCATACGGATCCTACGCTTCCTGACATATCGCAGCAATGGATTGGTGCTATGCTCGGGCTCCGGCATGATGGCATAAATCATCTTCAGGAAATTTTGGTGCTGTGGCGCTACGGCCTCGAGTAGATCTCCTACGATATCTGTGCTTGTGGCAATGAAAGTGTTGCCGTAGTACTGCTCTGCGTATATGAGGCGAGATCGACGATCGACATGCATGAGACTGCTGGTGATATTGGCGCGACTTGACTCGCTAACGACCAATTTCTCGAGTGCAACAGTGAAGGTCGCGTCGTAGATGCGGTCGTAGAGTTCTTGAGGGAGCGACTGAACGAGTTCGCTCAGCGACCGAGTGCGTTTGTTTGCCATCTTGTTGTGCGATTTATCTGTCTACTCTCGATGTTAAGTGTAGGTGTTGACGATGTGCAGAAAGCGAGTTTAGGTACGGGCAGGTGGTACATGGACCGTGCTCGATGCATGTGCCTGTTGTCAAGCCGACTTACCAAAACAAAGAAAGGTTGCACGGGCCTTCGATATTCACAAGCAGAGCTACACAAGCACGTGAGTCCCTTCCGTATCATTTGCAGTATGCAGTAGTTACCAAAATGATCTTCCCAAGCTGGGCCAATCACTGTCGCTATTAAGCCACAGCCTCTCCATGCTTTGACACTACAATTTCCTGCAACTCGAAGTTTTCCTCGGCATCAAAGACTTCGAGGTCGCCGATATGGCTGACTTCGATGCGGTAACACTCGCTGTTGAAGTCCCGCTCGTACCATTTCTGATGGCTGATTGAATGCTAACTTCAGGGTACTCATAGGTACCATTGAAGATACCATTGTAAGCATCGTAAAGTCTGAGCAGGACTGACACGTCCTGACCGCCACCTGCCGGTCCGGGTAGCCAATTGCTGGTCCAGTTGGGTGGAGGCGTTACATCAGCAGGCTGAATAAGGATCTGAAATTCGCGGCGCTGCTCCGCCGTGTTCGTAGACAAGCTTGCCATCAGGAAACGTGAGATTGGAGCGATCGCCCAATGCCGATCTGTCAAGTGGATTACTGACAAGATACTGGTCTTGATAGAGCGTCAAGCTCCAAAAGCCAGTCTCTGAAAGCGGAGGTCGTCCAGAGAATGTGTAGATGTAAGCTTGGTCAGCACTCAAATTGAAGTGCGTTGAGATCTGTGAGCCGCTTCTGCTGCCATTGTCGAATGTCGGATAGTATGCATTGGGCTCGGTGATCTGAAGGTAGTATGGTCCCGCAATTCCATTGCGAAGGGCGTAGTGAGTGCCATAGTTACCACTGGCATTTTTGGCGACAACATTCCAACTATTTTCAACATTGATGAGGTTGCCCGGAGCGCTAAGCGCTTTATTTGTGATGACAGGAACACTAGAATCCGCGAGTGACAGGTTGACGCCCCGAGGCGTCGTGTATGGAAAGTCTCGGATGCCGGCTGCAGCTAGCTGAGAATCAACATGGTCCTTGTCACTAGCGACTAGAGGTGGGCAGTATGGATTGATTTAGGCCGGCATCTTCATAACAGATTCAGCGGGAGACGTTGCATTCTTGGCAGCAGCGAGCGCCAATCCAACTCCAGTGATTTGGTCTCTTGACGGGCAAAGGCATTGGGTCGATGATTGTGGCATTTTGCCATTCATGCACCTGTTGATATGATGTATCATTGAAGATCAGCCACCTGACCAGAATGACGCCAATACTCTGTGGAGCATCCAAGAATGCAGCGTACTGTCCTGACGGATCTTCGTGAAGCCCATAAGTGTTTGAGTCTGGGGATATTCTAAGGAGATAGCTGCCTGACTTGTTGTATGGGCTTGCTGATCCAATGTTCGCCCAGTTGTCGCCGAATCTAAGTCTACATCAGAGCAAGTCGATGAAATGCGGAGTATAACACACTCACGGGTTGTAGAACGAGAACAAGTGAAACCAGTCAGAAGCGATGTTGGGTATCGTGATGTTCAAGTTGTCCTTGGTTAGGTCCACGACCATGGCAGAAGACAATGTGTCCTGGTTTGGAGCGACGATGTTCCTCGCAGTGGGCGAATTGGCTGACACGGAGTACTGGCTGTGGTAAAAGATGTTTGGACCCACGCCTTGATACAGAGCTCCGACAAAGTTGGCCCATGATAGCAGCGGATATCCATACTAAGTGTCACATGAGCACACGAAACTTAGAGATGAGAATGGGGCTTACAACAAGGCGGAATTCGGCTGCATTCTGAGCTGTAGCATTTTGTGCAGCCATTGGAGGAGTTGCGAGGCTCCACGCGATATGCAAAGGCAGCAAATGGTAAGAGCCCTAGACAATGTCATCTCGAGCTTGAAGCGATGACTGCCTCAAATCAGGCCATATGTTCCGTCCGAGGACTTTAAAGCAGTCCTTCGCTCGTGGCATAGAGCCTACAGACGCGAGCTGGACTTCCACTCGCAGTGCCGCCATCATTGCGACGTGTAGAGCCAGCGGCAAGAAATCATGAGGGCGTAGGCTTGCGACTCATCTCAATGAGCCACATCATGCAGAGTATCCGTCCTGATACGGTGCACATCGTGCTGTACCACTTCCAGCCTCGTCGGTATGCTGATGTCGTTGTGTTGTTGTGCTGTGGTGTGCACGGAGCTGATGTCATTCTTCACGCGGGTCTGTGCGCTCTTGGCACAATCTCATTCTCTCCTGGGGCGCGACCGCTCTTGTTCTCATCGACAACCCACGAAGTCGATAAGTTCCTCATACAGAGAACGAGCCTATCGCCATAGTCATCATGCTTGTCTGCACGATGAGGCTGCTTGGCTCAAGGAGCGAATGGACCCAATAGCGCAGCCTTTCCTCTTTCAAGCGACGGAGCCATCCTGCCATTCTAACGTCAGAGGCTTGTATAAGTTTGTGTTCAGGGCATGCATTGATTCAATCCTACGTCGATGATCTACGTGGTCCGCATCGCTAACCGATTTTGGATCCGAGTACCACGTCGACATTGACGAAAATATCTCGAAGGATGCCAATGCCTTTGAACTCATCTCTAGATCAGACATATCTCCGCTCGCTATTCCTCGTGGAGTTGAAAACATCATTCCGATGACATACCCTGCGACCGCAGTGGCTGTTCGGTCATGTACAGAGGCAAGACTACTCAAGATGCGCAGCGGACGGCAACGAGACACGAGATGTCCTATGATGGCAATCAAGCGTACAAAAGGTACGTAGGAGGTCCTCGTCTTTTCCGCGGTCATTTAGAAGACAACACGCTACCGGCCCTACAGTATGCGGTACTCGGCACTGGCGGCTTGCACATTCGGTGCGCAGCATGTGGTATCTCAAGCACATCAAACATTCCAATCTATGAGTATGACAAGAAAGAACGACTTCAACTCGTTGCGTTGGCTAATAACCCCACAGCGCCCCGACTTGAGACCGCCAATCTGAGACTTCTCAGTCTACAATGAAAGCAAGGTAGCTCCTGGCTGCATCCTGATGTCGTCCTTCATTGCCACACCAGGCGGCGATCTCAATACTTAATCAGACAGTGTCGTCAACCGAGTCTCCTACAGAGTTCGAGTCTCGTCCAGAATTCCTGGATCATCAGATCAGACCGGGCCAGACATCATCGATTCTGATGGCGTGAGTGAGCGCTCCATCGTTTGATGCGGACTTCACCTTCTCTGATCGAACCACAGACATTGATATTCAGCGGCTATGGCATGGGCGGCGGCATGTACACCCACGATGTTAGGGTTGCCAGAATGAGTGGTAGCAGCTATCTTACGTACTTTAGCGGCGTCGAGTAAGTGGAGTCCTCACAGTCATTGATCTCCGTCTACTGACCGCGAACAGTCCTACCGCAGGTGTCCGAGGCCAGATTGTGGTGGTGGACACTTCCTACCGCGTGGTAGACACCATAACTACCGGCAACGGAAAGACCGGCAATGATATTCACGAGTTCACTATTCTGGCTGACGAAGGCACTGCTCTAACCACCATTTTCCAGGCAGCTCCCTACAGCGTGAAAGCTCGAGGCCTGGACCAGCCATGGGGATGTCGTACAAGGCGTCTTGCAAGAGATCGACCTTGCGACCGGAGATGTAAAGTTCGAGTGGCAAGCAATCGATCATGTCGACCCTAGTGAGAGCTCCCATCCGACGGATCCGACTGGCAACGGTACTACTTCATCGGTAGCATGGGATTTCTTGTAAGTATATCAATTACTCATTGGCGTACACCCATTGACATCCGTCTAGTCGCGTTAATTCCATGATTTCCTGATTCTAAGGCCGTGTATGTGTGCGCTGTACCGTTTAGATGCCAAGACTGGCAAAAGTCTCTGGCAAACTCGGCGGTATGAGTAACCAGTGCAAATTTAATGGGTTCGGTCAACTTTCGCATTCCAGCACCATGCTCACATTCGCCCAGAGAACGGCACAAAGGCTATGATTTCGATCTTCGACAACGGGATCGATGGCTTTGTCACCCTTAGCAAAGCTTCTTCTGGCATATCCATAGAAGTTGACACCTCAAACATGACAGCAAGTCAGCTAAAGCAATTCTACTATGCGTTGCGCGCTTGTCCATGGGACCCAAGCACACGTGTTGGCAGAGCAGGCATGCTACAGCGAGGCTGAAACTTAATCAGAACAGCACATGCATGAATGTACTTCCTTGCGTAGCTCGGCGACCGCTTGCCAAGCTTTATGGATATCTGCAGCGGCAGTGGCAACGAGTATGCGAATGAAAGAAGCCAAGTTGCCAACCCACGGCAAGAGCGCTTATGCTGGCTGTGCGTTGATCCCTGCAGGCTTCCGACAGTCTGCAAGAAATACGAAGCAAGAATAGGTCTCGAATCCTTTCGCATAGCAGGGTTCAGGGCTGCTCGTGGCTGAGCAGGGATTTGCACAGCTTCCGCCAGCTGCCAGATATTCGAATGCGAGAGCTCAGATGGTCGGTCTACTGCCAGACGACGGTATACTTCGACAGTGGCGGCGTACGGCTTCGACATATCGTGAGCCTGCGCACGTTCACATTGGCTCCACGTACCTGACCCGCTGCCATCATGTTTCAACGCTTGCGCGAAAAATTGGGTAGTACAACCTTAGACGATTCCACACCTTTACCACACAAAATCGACGTCCACGCCCACTTTCTTCCCCCCTTCTACATCGAAGCTCTCAAGAAAAATGGCCACTCTCATCCAGATGGTATGCCCTTCATACCCAGCTGGAGCGCAAAAGACCACCTGAAACTCATGGACAAGACTAACGTTGAGAAATCGATCCTCTCGATCTCAACCCCAGGCACACACCTTGTTCCTGGTGACAACGGACTCGCACAAAAGCTGTCCCGCGACTGCAACAAGTTTGCCTCAGACCTCAAAACCAGCAACCCAGACCGCTTCGGCTACTTCGCCTCCTTACCTCTGCCCGATGTAAAAGGTGCATTAGCAGAAATTCCCCTCGCGATTGCAGAAGGCTGTGATGGCTTCGCACTCCAAACCAATATCCACGGCCACTATCTAGGAGACAAAATTTTCGACCCGATCTTCACTGAACTGAATAAAAGGAAATCCATAGTCTTTATTCATCCAACCACTCCGCAATGTCCCTGTTCAGCCAAAGCCGAAGCAGCCGGTGAATTACCACAAAAATGCGTCCCAACGAGTGGAAAGATCGATATTCCTATGTTGGAATTCTTCTTCGAGACCGCTCGCGTGGTCTCGAATCTCTTTTTGAGCGGCACTATGAAACGGTGCAAAGATATCAAGATTATTTTGCCTCATTTGGGCGGGGCTTTCCCTCCGCTTGTGAGCCGTTGGACGGGCTTTAGTGGGTTACTGCCTGGTCCTTGGAGCGTGAGCGAAGAGACGTTCAAGGAGACGCTCAATAAGCAGATCTGGTTTGATATGGCGGGTTGGGCGTTTCCGAGTCAGATCAGGGGACTCATGGGAGGGTTGGATGTCGGGTGTGAGAAGTTGTTGTGAGTGGAATGAGAAAAGCCGGGTACGTTTCCTTCATGGGCAGTGCAATTGGCTGACTCACTGCGTTTAGGTATGGTTCTGACTTCCCTTTCGTGAAGGCAAGTGGCGTCGAAGATTTAGCGAAGAAGATGGATAAGGGTGCTAAGGAATTGTTTGACGAAAAAGAAATCGAAGACATGTATCATGGCAACGCGGTCAAGCTGTTGGGAATCGGTGCTGTAAGCAACGGCTCGTCTGAGTGATGAGAATGTGAGGACGAACTTGTTTTTGACGCTGGGGTTAATCGATCTCGAATATCATCGCCTTCGTTATCTATCCCATAAGCAGGTCCACAGATCGCTCGTCGCAATATCTCTGCTATTGGTTCCAATTGTCTCAAGTCTCCATGCTCAATACACGCCTACAAAATCTGCCTCTCTGCCAACCTGAAATACTTCCCTCTCCTCGCCATAAGTTGTCTGTGCGTTCCATGTTCCACAATGGCCCCATTGTGAAAAACGTAAATCACATCCGACTTGATCACTGTGCTCAGTCTATGAGCGACAGTGATCGTAGTCCGACCTCTTGAAGCAGTATCGAGAGCAGCTTGGACAATTTTCTCGGATTCTGTGTCTAGTGCTGAGGTCGCTTCGTCGAGAAGACTTGAGGTGAACAATCAGCATCACTCTACTGGAGTTTGCGCGTTCGGGGAAGATGAGGGACTTACAGTATTTGAGGCTGTCTAATGATGGCTCGTGCGATGCTCAAACGTTGTCTTTGACCACCTGATAGGAGAATGCCTTTGTTCCCAATAATAGAGTTGAAGCCGTCGCTGGTCATGTTGTCAGTATTAATTTAGTTCTGTGTTGGTATGTGGGGTCATATTTACGGCAATGAGATGATGAAGTCGTAAATATGCGCATCTCGGCATGCTTGTTCGAGGGCTTTCTCGGATACGTCCACAGAGTAGACCCCATAAAGTATATTCTCCTTGATTGTGCCCTGATACAGCGCAGGAATTTGATCGACTAAAGCCAGTCGAGACCTGAACGACTGCACGTTGAGTTCAGATATATCTCGCCCGTTGAACACGATCTTTCCCGAGTCCGGAAGATAAAACCTCTCAATGAGGCTGATGGTCGTGCTCTTGCCGCAGCCACTTTCGCCAACGAAGGCAATTTTCTGGCCCGGTTCTATCATCATGTTGATACCATCGACTGCAGGGACTGTTCGGCCTGGATAAGTGAAAGACAGATTCTCTAGCTTCAACGAGGCGGCTTTGTTGTTGTTCTCGGCATCGATGAGTTCCCCGTTTGTCATGTCGATCTTCGTCTTGCGGTCGAATAGAACGCGTAGAAAGCGAGCAGAGGCAGTCGCCTGTCCAAAGTCTGGTGCTTCTGTGAAGATGATACCCGCACTCTGTGCGCCGAATGTGATCTCAGCGAAAGCAACGAAGAATTGGAATAGCGTGATGGTGCGATTTGCTATCAGGACTCCGCCATAATAGAAGCCAATCGCCAGGCAGAAGAACGGCAGTGCTTCAGAGCATGAGTACAGAAATGAGCTGAGCAGGTTTCTCCTCTGAGCTTGACTGCCTTGTACCAGGAGCTGTTTGTGATACGTGGAAACCACATCATCCTCTCGAGTGAAAGCCAAGACGGTCCTGATTGCTGCAACCGCCTCGGATGCATACCCAGTAGATTCGTCGTAAGCGACATCGACATTGTGACGTGTGCGAGTGAGCACATGAATACGCAGAAAGCCACATAGCAGTAGGAGAGGAGCAGTAGCTGTCCATACAAGACCTAGCCTCCAATTTATGGCGATGGCAATAGCAATGGCGGCCATGATAACTGTTAAAGATGAGACGATCGTTCCCAGGCTTGAGCCGCTAACGCCAGCTACATGCGCGGTCTGCACTTCCAGGAATGATACCAGCGAACCAACCGGGTTCTCGTCGAAGAATTCCAGATCCTGGCGAAGCATGTGGTCAAACACTTCAATCTTGATGCGCTGGACAAGACGACCGGCAGAGATAGCCAGAGAGAAGAAATCCAAGAAGTTCGCAAGGGAGATGAAGATCCCGAACCACAAATACATCACTGCCCAGAAGTCCACATCGTCTCTCAGCTTGCTAAATTGGGAGGGAGGCCTAGCCAGAGAGCTGATGATCTTGGAGAAGAAGATACCTTGGACTGGCAAACCACTGCCGGCCAGGACCGCGCATACTATGCCAAGGGTCAGCCATTTAGCCTCTGGCCTGTTGAATCTCGCCACAAATTTGATCAAGCTGAGGAAGGCGCGCAATTGGCTTTGTTGAATTTCCGCATGTGTAAAGATACTGACATTGTCGTCGCCACCGGGGCTTTTGTCAGAGTCCTGAGCGAGGGAAGATTTTGTTCGAGATAATGTGATATTGCGCAACTCTGCGGGTGCCGTTACGCATTTATCAAATCGTTGCCCACGCACCATCGCAGCGTATGGTCCCTCCTGTCGCAATAACTGGGTGTGGGTGCCTTGCTCAATGACCTCGCCCTTAGATATCACAAAGATGTTGTCGGCGTTTCGGATCGTGGACAAACGATGCGCAATGGTGATTGTGGTTCGACCAACAGTAGCTTGATCGAGTGCCTGCTGAACAACGAACTCGGACTCTGTGTCCAGCGCCGAGGTGGCTTCATCAAGTAGTAGTAGGATAGGATCTCGTATGATAGCCCGAGCGATTGCTATTCGTTGTCTCTGGCCTCCAGATAAAGTTAAGCCACGCTCACTGACGTCTGTGTCGTAGCCACGAGGAAGCTGTTGAATAAAACTATGAGCATTGGCAATTTTCGCTGCCCTGATTAAGCGTTGTTCAAGATCAGGAGCGTTCTCTAGGCCAGTTCCGCTCAGCCCTTGCAGTATGTTCTGCCGGATTGTGGTACGGAAAAGGATTGGCTGCTGTTCAACGACAGAAATGTGCTTTCGAAGCGTGGCTTTGTCGATCTCATCAATATCTCGATCGCCTATCAGAATCTGGCCGCTTTGAGGTGTGTAGAACCGCTCAAGTAGACTGATTATGCTGCTCTTGCCAGAGCCGGACGCGCCGACCAGAGCGTTCACCTTGCCGGCCTTAAAATGCGCCGAAAAATTGTCGAGAACAACGACATCGGGCCTGGAGGAGTACCGCAGAGTGACGTTCTGTAATCGGACGGAGCCATCCCATTGTAGCGGAGCTCGAACTCGTGATTCGCTAGCAGCTGACGGCTCTGCGGTAGCGATTGTGCTCATGATCTCGGCAGTCGCGGTGTCTGCTGCTGCCATCTTCTCCATCATTGGAGGTAGACTACCAAGTGATATCGTGCTGATGATCAGAGCGAATACAGATGTTACAACGGATTGGAGCGTCTCATTGCCGGCAACAATGAAGACTGATCCTTGCCAGAAGAGCAGACCATACGCGAGAAGGATGACCCCTTGTATTGCCGCAATGATAAAACTGTAGATGAAATTAGTACTGAGATCTTCACCTCGTATAAGTTTCCTCACCCAACAGCTTTCCTCGCGGCAATGGTCGCATTAGCCGCGTTAATTGCTGCAGACTTCAACTTCTCTGAGAGACGCTGCTGTAGTCCAAATGCAAGAGTTGTCTTAATCGCAGAGAAGCTCTCGTCGGCTATCGACCCACCAAGCGCTGTCTGCCCACTAGCCTCGATCGTCTTCTTTGCTATTCTTTGACCAGGAACTGCGCCAAGCAGTATCATGGCTCCTATCACAGCCATTGACAAAAGGCCGAGCCTCCACGACCGTGTGAATATTATAGTGATTCCTGTCACAAAGCTGGCGATGGATGACAAAATAATGGAAAATGCGTGTGACAAAGCTGTCTGCACGACATTGAAATCCACGGACAGGCGTGTGGCAATTGTGCCACTGCTATTCTCATCGTCAAAGTATTCGACGGGCTGGCGAAGTAGTGCCCGGAGATATGATTCGCGAGCTCTGCGGAAAATTAGTCTGTAGGCCACGTGTAGTCCGAGCCGAACATTCATTCGTACTGACCTGCGAACAATGTTGTTGCCTGTATACATGAAGACCATAGCGGAGACGCTGGTCACCCCGAGTGTACCAATGCCAAGGTAGACTGTCCATAGCCGGTCAATGTTTCAATGTCACCATTCTCAGTGCGAATGAGATTATGGAGCTCACCATAAATCAAAGCAAGGTTTCGCACTTCATCTTTAAGATCTGCGGAAGACAGCAGGCCCTGCCCGAATTCGCCAATCTTCTTAGAAAAGTTGCCAAACACGAGCTGCGGTTTAACGAAGCAATTAGCGATCGACATGTTAACATTAGGAAGGAGAAGATACATACCGTTATCATGGGGAGTGCTACGCCATTGGTAATTGCACAGAGAACTGCCACTACCAGCATGAGTTTCTCCCATCTTGTAGAGAATCGGTAGAGAGTGGGAAGCTTCGCTTGCTTTGGTCCGGCCTTCGAGAGAGTAGAAGCTGTTGCATTATCTTTCCTGGCCTTCTCGTTGATTCCGTCTCCCGCTGGCCACTTCCAACTTCTTGACTCACGTGAGGCAGAAGGAAGAGGTGGTAGTGCTGTGAGCAAGTCTTCAGCGTCAGCTGATTGGCTCCGAGACGGTACAGCGCCATAGTCATAACTATCTGCTGGCTTTGACGATCTCTCAGACGACTTGTTGATCGACCTGTCCTGGGATTGGTGCCTTGGTGTGCCAGCGCTCAACCGGAATAAACTTCGCCAAGGTAGACGCTCTCCCATCTCTCCCATCGAGAACTTGAGTCTTGTGAAAGCTGCCCATGTTGCGTACAGCTGGATTGTGCGTCCTTGTGGTTGAATAGAATGTGCTTCGAATGCGCATTCGTACCCATGTTGATGACGTTGGAGCGGGAAGCTCGGAGTATGAGATCTCGTTCCGGCCCTCGTACATAGATAAGGCCCCAGATGCCCGACAACTTGGCGTGACCCCTACCTTCACCCTGGCAGTCAGATCTTAGCAAGGTTGATCTTGTGCGCATGGGTACTGTTATCTCGGACTCACGAGTACGAGTGTCCAGATTAGAACGGTCAAGGCTTAGGGTGCGTATACCTCGAGTAGGATATTTCGTTCCGGTCTTCGTGTCGGAATGACAGATTCCTGCTAGGAAATGCTAAATCTTTTAATAGCGCGAGAATCCTCGACTTTGAGTAGGTATAGAAATCTCCTGTTTTCCCTGGATCTACCTGCCCTTCTAGGTAGACCGCGCTCGGACACCGCACGGACAATAGGATATTCGATTTCACAGGTATACGAGTTGGAAGTTCTGTTTGGAGGCCTCCCAATGTGGAGGAATTCCTATCGAAACGAGATATTCGACCTCAAGTATACACACCCTTAGGAGTCTTAAACGAGGAGTTCCCTTGCCCTGTTTCTTCAGCGTAGAAGGCTAATTTCAGCCGTGGTAGTATAGGTTCTTGGAGGTAACGATTACGATAGCCTCAGGTCTTAGGGGTAAGCCCATATATTGATACAACACTTATCGATATGTCAGCACCTCTGGCACTTGGGACGGATTCATGAAGAGTAGCTTAGAAGAACAGATTCGCCAACATCATACATTGAGTACATACCAAGAGAACTCGAAAAGGCCGGCATTCGCTCTCCCGGACACATAGCTGGAAAATTATGAACTAGTTATCATCCTTGAGCAACGTCTCCAGACACTGGGCAAGAAGCGTAGACTAGACGTAACGTTAGCATTCAACCAAAATGTAGGTTCCACCGAAATTGATTCTTACCTTCGGTCGCGCCATGATCGCGAAATGATTTCCATTCACAGTAACACCCTGCAAGCCAGGCACAAGAGTATCCCATCCGTTAGGGCCGAACCCCTCCCTCGGTTCATAGAACCAAGCAAACCAGCCTGACTCCGGATCTTCCAAAGAACGATACGAAGATCCATCCGCCTTCTTCTGGCCAAATACCTCAAGCATCTCAGGGTGATCTTCTGCGCTCGGTAGCGTGACTTTATGAGGGAGATCCTCCAGCAGGCCGCGCGTAGCCCAAATAGCGTGAGCTCGAAGCGGAGCACGATTCGGCCTCATTGGGATCACTGTGTGGCTGTACTTCGCCATCGCAAGCATTGTCCGGTTCAAATGAAGATGCTGACTTGAAGAGATTTCGAACCCTTTTCGCGTGTGTTCGGGCAAGACCATGTATCCTTGTCCGAAAGCAAGTTTTGTGTGGGCCGCCGTCTCTTCTGGCGAGATGGTCGGGTGAGGTTTGGGAACACGCATGTCGATTACGATGTAGTGAGATACTATTTCGCCTTCCTCGAGAAGCCGACGTGCAATTTCGTAGGCCGTGATTGCGCCTGCGGAATAGCCTCCGATGAGGTATGGACCTTTTGGCTTTGTTTCTTTGATTGCTTTGACCATTGGTCCGGCTTGGGCTTCAATGGTTGAGAAAGCTTCGGGGTCCTCGAGGAATGGACAGGATAAGCCGTAGATTGGTCTCAGAGAGGACAGCTGAGGGATGTCGATGAAGCATGATACAGAGCCGAAGCCGTCAGGCACAAGAAAAAGCGGGTCAAGTCCTTGGTTTGGCCGACCCTGGATCAGAACAGCAGAACTGGTATATTCCTTCTCAGCTGGCTCCGACTCTTTCAGCGGTCCAGCCTCGTTTGGCATTTCCTTGGTCTTCTCGTTCGGTGCAAGTGCTTTGCGAACGCTTGCGGCTGTCGGATGTTGTCGGAGAAAGGAGACAGGCAAGTGAAGTCCAGTCTTCACTTGAATCTCGCGCACGATTCCAACTATCAACATTGAATCAATGCCAAGGTCATCGAACGTCGTCTTCGGTCCATAGGCTCGTAGGTCGGTCCCGGCCTCCTCAGCAATGACATCAAGGACACGTTCTGCAATGTTTCGATGATCGTCATCGACAGTGTCAGGAGTGTTGACAGACCAGCCCTGAGAGGTGCTTTCGCCCGATCGCCTGCGCGAGTTCCTAGAGAACGGATCTTCAGACGAAGCTCGCGTAGGTAGGGCGCCACCATTCTGTTCAGTGTCCGCCTTCGATAGGATCGCATACAAAATCTTACGTGGCAGCTTCTGGAATTTGACGCCTGTGCATAGAGCAACGACCTTGTCCTTACTCAGCACCGTGATCGTGCCAGCTAAGTTTGCATCTTGCTTGGTCGAAGCCTCCGGATAGTCTGCAAACGTAGAGTAGATCTGCCCAGAGCAAAGTTGTTCAAAGATCGAGACTCGTTCGAGGCCAGTGCACAGATAGACGACATCGTCATCTGTGTGCTCGTCAAAATTGCCATTCAAGATTAGACCAGAGACTTGCGTGATCGCATCAAACCAGTATGGGTTCTGGATAAAGCTCCCTGGGGTGTCTCGTAAAGAAGCTTTGGCGCATGCCGTCTTGCGTCCTGGATTGACATAGACTTCTTCCATGTTTTGGAATTCGCGGCCATAAGAGACTACGTTGGCGAAAGTCATGTAAGCCAGCTTCTTCGACAACCGGTAGACTTGGTTTAAAAGTGACGGGTCCTTCAGTTCTTCGATTCTTGCTTTTGTCGAGACGACATTAGAATCCGTAATTTCCATCCACTGCGGCTTTTTGGCAAATGCTACTTGGCAAGTACCATGGACGATCTGTTGACTTTTCGTGTCTGTGGAATTGAACGAAATCCGTATCGGCGCCGCCGTCCCTTTGCTTGTTTCTGCATCAATGCATATTGTCCGGTCGCGATCGTCAGAGTTGATGATGAGAGGATGGAAGAGCTCCAAGTCTTGCACGCGGAAATCTTTCAGCGGTGCCTCATAGCCTGCAAAGTCTGCACAGTGCACTGCTGCTGTTAGTGCCATATCAACATAGACACTCATTGGACAAATCGCGTAGCCGTCGAGGATGTGTCCTTTGATAAGATTTTGTAGGACGGTTTCCTTCGCGTTGGTGCTGAAGGTCATGCTGACTTTGTCGCCTTGGATTTTCCTGGAGACGACACGCTGTACCGTCGACGTGGTGTTGTGCTTGGGTTGGACAGGCGAGGTAGTAGGTTGGGCCATCCCAACTGATGAAGGCAGATGTACTCCAGTGAAAGACGTCCAATAGTCCTTGAGATCGAAAGCGTAGTGAGGGATTTGGACCATTCTCAGTGACGGGACAAATTCATGATGCAAATGAGACCAATTGATGGGGAGTCCTTTCTTGTAACCTGCCGCTAAAGAAGTTGAAAAGGTTTCCCAGGGAGCATCGATGGTGTGTGGGCTCAGGCTCGGAAGCATCTGAGCGGCGCAGGAGCTTAAACAGTTTCGAACAAGGTCAGCGCAGATTGAAGTTGGTCCAAGTTCGATACAAGCGCAATCTGTGGTCAGCACTTGTAGAGAGTCCAAAGCTCGCACAGCGGCCTCGAAGTTCACTGGTTGAGCAGTCTGCCGAACCATGTATTCCGCATCGAGGACACCACAACCCGTGACAACTTCGCCGAGCAAGCTTGACGCGATCGGTGTGCTGGGTTCTTTGAAAGTTATCTGAGCAGCTAGCGCTCGGAGCGGTTGCAGGATTGGGTCCATTTGTGCCGAATGGTAACCATATGGCACCTGAATCTTCTTGCTTCTCAGCTTTTGCGTTCGAAGATAGGCTTGCAGCGTCTCCGTCTCCTCGATTGGGCCGCTTACGACTACAGCATTGGGACCATTGATGCAGGCGATGCGGCATCGAGGGAAGTGATCGTGATCGAAGAGCCGTTCAAAATGATGCTTTGAGCAAGCAATGGCAAGCATGTCGAAAGAGTGCGGCTCACAGAGCTCTTCAAGTAGTAAGGCACGTCGTCCAACAAGATATAGTGTGTCATATAGAGACAGAACGCCAGCGATATGCAAAGCCGCGTATTCTCCTAGACTATGACCGACAACGTAACTTGGGCGCACGTTGAGATTTATCCACACTTTGGCCATTGCGATTTCGATAGCCACTATAGCGAGTTGAGTCTGGCTCGCGGTATGCTCCGTCTGCGTTTTTCCCAGGATAACGGAGTGTACGAAGTCTGCAAATCCTAGGGATGTAGCGATACGCTGACAGTGCTGGATCGCTTCACGAAAGACCCCGTTTGTGGCGAAGAAGGCCGCACCCATACCTGGATATGACGAACCTTGACCAGTGCACAGAAAGACGCATCTTGGCTTCCCGATGGATTGGACCAGGCTGACGTCCACCAGATCTTGTTCGATGAGGGTCACTAGACTGCTGATACTGGACGCTGCATATGCTTGGCGAAAGTGGTAGTGCTTGCGGCGAGCGGTTGTAGTGTAAGCAAGATTTGGTAGAGACGTCTCAGGTTTGTCGATCAGAAATCCAAGGAGGTGCTCCTTGTTCTTCCGCAGGGAAACGATGCTCCGCGCAGAGACTGTGACAACATGATGCGACCGAGGATCTGTCTGCCTTGGTGGGAAGATTTGCGGAGGTCCTTCAAGGACCACAGCTGTATTTCCGCCCTGATTGATGTCAGTCCAAAAAGAGATGAGTTATACAACCAGGTGAAGCATACCGCTGCATCGAAATTGTTCACCAATATCATCGGCCGTTGAACGCCACCTAAGTGCGCGAATGGAATCTCTTTGGCCGGAATGATGACATTTGCTGCTTCCAACGATGGATAATTTGGATTCAGTGTTGCGGGCATCCCCACCTGTGGAGGAATACTGCCTTTGCGAAGCATGAGTAGGCTCTTCACCACGGAGGTGATACCAGCTGCCTGTATTTCTTCTTAGTAGGGATCGCATTATTCCGGTGAGGAGAACATACCGCCTCAGAATGACCAGTGTTCGCTTTGACAGCGCCAAGGTACAAGGGATTCGATGCAGAACGCCCTTTCGAGAAGACAGACGTGATTGATTCCATCTCCACGCTATCGCCTGCCTGTGTAGCAGTGCCGTGAAGCTCCGCGTATGTTATGTCACTAGACTCGATTCCAGCTGTGCGTAGAAGTTTATGGTATAGCTGTTGTTGAGCGGCAGAGTCGGGGAAGGTAATGTTCGGCACCGCGACAGACGAGTTGCGTGCAGATCCTCGAATGACAGCCTGTATATCGTCATTGTCGACAATGGCATCTTTCAGACGCTTCAGCACAACAACTCCCACGCCTTCACCACGGCAATATCCATCAGCATCAGCTCGAAAAGTCTTGCATCCGCCGGTCCTGGAACCAAAGCCACCTGCGTCCAGAGCTAAATATGAGAATGGAGTCTGTATGATGTTTCCGCCTCCAGCCAAAGCCATGTCACATTCTCCGTCCAGTAAAGCCTTGCATGCAAGATGAATGGCTGAGCTGCTACCGCTGCAAGCTGTGTCGAGGCTATAGTACGGTCCGCCAAAGCCAAAGGCATAGTTAAGACGCCCCGCAGCAAAAGCACGTGTCACTCCCGGCACTGCGTAGATGTCGACTCCTTGAGAATATGTCATATCTCGCCAGTCATCGAGCACCTGCGCCATGAAAGACCCGATACGATCGCGACTCACCGATGAGGATGCAAGATCAGAAACACCGGCCATCTCTAGAGCCTCATATGCAACAGTGAGTAATAGACGTTGCGTTGGGTCCAATTGTCGAGCTTCGCGCGGCGAGATGCCGAAAAATTGAGCATCGAACAAGCCCGGCGACTTGAGAAAGCAGCCATGCCTTATGCCAGTCGAGTTCTTGGCTTTCCCTTCCGCATCGTAGAAAGCATTTATGTCGAATCTCGAAGACGGGATCTGTCACGAGTAAGCTGAGATATGACTGAATTGCCAAGAATAGAACGACACTGACCTCTTCATGCTCATCTTTCGCTTCCCGAATAACGCGCCAAAAGTCCTCGAGCTCGTCTCCTCCGGGAAATCGTCCTCCAAATCCAACGATGGCGATAGCATTATCGTTGTACGCTCCTGCTTTGATGAATGATGAGACACAACCAAGGCTGCCAAGGTCCTGGAGATCATGGCTAGCGACGTCGCGAGACAGTGTCGTGCCGTACGGGCCTTGTCCGAGTACGATAGTCCGCGTGGTCTGGCGGGATGTTCTTTCTACCACTACGCGAGTCACGGCATTGACATCAAGCACCTCCTGCGATACTCCGTCGATGACTTTGATGAGGAGTTCCGCGACATCTGCATATTGCAAGACTTGTCCCGATGAGCTAGAGAGGACATCGACGGATCTAACGATTGTGAGAGAGTCGATAAGTCGGGCAATCCCATCTGTATCGAGCGCAACAAGATGAGGAGCGTGATGGGCATAGGCTGTCCTCAAACTGCGCCTCGACAGTTTCGCGAATAGAACAGACTTGTTGAATAATGTGTCTAGCACCGGTGGTGGACCAGAAATGTGGATCCGGTCGCCAATCACTGCGCTTATGTAGCAGCGAGAGTGAACAGCAGTACTCTGCATAGGCATCATCAGTCATTGACGGAAACAGTGAGGTAAGCAGACTGCTGGCTTACTACAATGTCCTGGTATCGGGCGAGCTCTTTCGCGATTTCCTCCAGAGGTGCTCCAGTCACCTCATACTCCCAAGTGCCTGGACCAGGGTATATGGAGAGCGCGCGCGCACGCAGGGCTTCAGCTGTTTGTAGTACTGCTGGGACCAGAGAGAGTGCAGTAGGGCAAACGTCAAATGCAGATCTGGACGCCGAGAGCACAATGGCGGCGAACTGACCGAAGCCGGAACCGCATAGACATATATTGCATGCTGCTTCGATGAGCAGATCTGGGCACTGTTCCAAAGACCTTTGAACACTCATCGTTAGTCACTTTCCAGCCATCTCATGATGGATGAGTGCAACTTACAGCAAGAGGTTGCCGATGCGAATGGAGTATAATACGATTGCGTCGAGCGTGCCGTCCTTCTCTTCTACTGCGGCACGCACAACTTGCTCAATGTCAGCAAATCGACGTGAAGAACGGCATCCAGCAAAGTGTGGTTTCGGGAACTCGGAATTGATTGAGTCAACAAGTCCAGAGAAAAAGGCCTGCAGTACTGGCGACCTCTTCAAACTTTTCAGTAGGTCGCGGATTTCACATGTAGCGTCGCGAGGACTCTCATCTGAGATGACAAGAACCTCTTTCCGTTCGTGCATGGTGGAGCTCCCGTGCGATGTCCTATGGCATTGGATTGAACGACAGTTGCCAGATTTGGTTCAAGGAGTGGCCGAGAGCTGCGCAGATGCGATGGATCTCAATCACATCTCGGATTTATGGAGTTACGAGGTCTGCCACGCTTCCGCCCACGTCTCGGTGCTCATTAGATATGCCCTGGTGTCAGGCGTATCAAAGCAACCCTCGATCAGTACGAGTCCTGGCAAAATCCGCAAAGACCAGAGGTAGGTTACGAGAGGCTCCGCCGAGTAAAAGCCTCTAGGATCTCGATGTCAAAAACAGCAATCTGGTCTCAGCCTGTTCTCCCGGGCATTGCTGGCCACGAGACACATATACCTCAATCCCCTTGACTCTTGCGCTTCTCGCAATCGCGAAGGTCCAGGGGACTGCTGATTGGAGATCGAGCCTGAATGAAGCCATGCGAGGAATACGAATTTCGTGATTCAGCGAGTCCGCGAAGTTCCGCCTTGTGATTCTGGGCTGAATGTCTAGGCAAAAACCCGTGAACTTTGAAGCCGTCATGCTGAGATTGACATTCCCAGATAGGATCGATGATGTCATTGGGTCTCATTCCAGTGACTGGGCTGCAGCAGGTGGTAGGAGCTGACTGCGATGGGAGCCTTGTCGTTAAGTGAAGCTGATCCTTGCTCGCTCCATGTGGCCGAAACTTTTGCTATTCTGGACCCCAGACCTTGACCGGAACTGCCACAAACGGCCAGAACACGAGGTCCGAAGGAAGTCGAAAATGAATGCGTTCACCGAAAATGAATGCAATCACCAAAACCATCGACCGGAATGAGCTGACGTGAGAGCATCGGAACACGGTTGCAGTTCTATACGGGACCGGTCGTCCCAAGATAGATACGGCATGCGACCAGGGCGTTAATTTGAATTGCCGCATACGTGGCGGTGATGGCAGATCTTGTTGCAGGAGGATGGCGAGAGTCCGAGTCGAGGCTGAGGGTTTTGTGCTGTTGCATAATGCTTGGCTTGACAATATTGTCGAACAAGGCCTGCGTCTCGTTGGAGCGCAGCAGTAAATCAATTTTGAATTCAGCATTCGCGCTTCTGCTTCACTCGATGGCCACTTCGACTTCCTTTGTCTTCTGAGCATTCGAGTCGGCCCCTAAGATGGACGTTGCAGTTGTAGGCTTGGCGTGTAGAGCGCCAGGCACTGCTACAGATGGAGATCAGCTTTGGGAGCTTTTGATGGATGGGAGATGTGGGTACCTATGTTAGAAGTGTGGCCTGAAAAGGTACTAAACAAGTCGTGGCAGGCACTGTATCGGAGCCAGGCACTCGTTTCAATATCGATGGATTCCACCACAACAAGAAGGGCAGGTTGAATACCGTTACTCCGCGAAAGGCGCATTTCATGACGAGAGACGTTGGTACATTTGACGCGCCTTTCTTCGGCATCAGCCCAAATGAAGCAAAAGCTATGGATCCACAACAGAGGATGATGCTTGAGGTTACGTACGAAGCGTTTGAGGATGCAGGAATTCCAATCGATTCCATCGCAGGCTCCAATACGTCCTGTTATGTAGGAGCCTCGAACCGAGACTACCGAGAATCTCTCTACCGGGATCCAGATGGCGCTCCTCTGTATACGTTGGCTGGGACTGGCGACGAGATTCTGTCTAATCGGATATCGTGGTATTTCGACCTTCGCGGTCCTTCTTTCACCGTAGAAACTGCCTGCTCAGCGAGCCTTGTCGCACTACACCAGGCATGCCAAAGTCTGCGTAGTGGTGAATCGACTATGGCTGTGGTTGGTGGTGTCAATCTCTTACTGAACCCGGAAATGTTCCAATTCCTCAGCAACCAGGGCTTTCTGGCGCCTGACGGTCTTTGCAAGGCCTTCGATGCCAGCGGTAATGGCTATGGTCGAGGAGAGGGTGTCGTCGCTGTCGTCTTGAAGCCGGCCAGCGCAGCGATACGTGACCAAGACAACATCCGAGCCGTTATTCGTGGTACGGGAGTGAATCAAGATGGCAAGACGCCCGGGGGCATCACGGTGCCTAATTCCGAAGCCCAAAGAGATCTCATCGCGTCGACATATGCGAAAGCAGGACTTTCATATGAGGACACCGGCTACTTCGAGGCGCATGTAAGTGTATAAGACCGACCGTGCCTGCATGGGCGATAAGAAAGCGAGAAAGCCTGCAATTATCCGAGGCTTCGTCAGCACACTTCGGCCCTCGCCCAGCTCGCGTTGGCTCGTGAAGTGCTTGACGAAACCCCGGATGCAGGAAGATTCGGCGATCGGCAGTTCGGTCGATCCAAAATTAGTAATCAGCGTTGACATTTGTCTCTTCAGGGAACCGGGACCCGCGTCGGCGACCCAATTGAATTGAGAGCCATTTCACAGACACTTACGCGAGATCGAAAATCAGGGAAGCCTCTGTTCGTTGGATCGGTGAAGACCAACGTAAGTGAATGAATCTGGTTTGGCCTCGCCACAGTACCCGAGCAAGCCATGCTGACGTGATTAGATTGGACATCTGGAAGCAGCATCCGGCCTCGCAGCACTGGTTAAGAGCATATACATCCTGGAGAAAGGCATCATTCCAGCCTCGCTCCATTTCAAGGACCCAAACCCTGAGATCCCTTTCGACGACTGGAGACTAAAGGTCCCAACCAAGAATGTCATCTGGCCAACGAGCAAAGATGGCGTTCGTAGAATCAGTGTCAACTCCTTCGGGTTTGGTGGCACTAACGCTCATGCAATTTTGGACGATGCGAGAAGCTATGTCGCTTCTCAGGCTCCATCTCGACAGCCTGATGGTCACACGGTCAACGGCAATGGCTACTGCTCGATAAACGGCAGCTCGAAAGATGCCCCGACCAGAATTTTCATGTTCTCTGCAGCCGACCAGAATGCCCTGTCGAAAGTCCGCGAGCGATTATCCCAATGGCTTGATGAACGAATTCCGAATGATCTGAACAATGAGTCTGATGTTGCTGATGTCCTGGAACAATCTCCAGAATCGTTCTTGAGAGATCTTGCTATGACACTCAGTCAAAGGAGATCGCGCCTGCCGTGGCGGCATGTTTGCCTTGCTCAATCTGTTCCTGAGCTGAAACAGAAGCTCGTCAGCGGTGAGTGGGAGGCTGCTCGCGCACGACCCAATATACGCATTGGTTTCGTGTTCACCGGACAGGGTGCAGGATGGGCAAGGATGGGGTTGACTCTGATGAGATTCCCGGTCTTCCGTAAGAGCGTCGAGATCGCAGACTGCTACCTTCGCCTCGAACTGGGGACAAAATGGTCCGCCATTGAGGAGCTCAGTCGACACGAAGCAGAATCGAAGCTAGAGGATCCTGAGCTCAGTCAGTCAATCTGCACTGTGTTACAAATTGCCTTGGTCGATCTCCTTGCTGCTTGGAACATCAAGCCTGCTGTTGTGGTCGGGCACTCGAGTGGAGAGATCGGTGCTGCCTACTGCCTCGGCGTCCTGGATAGAAGAGATGCATTGCGTATCGCATACTTTCGAGGCCACCTCTCATCGAAATTGCAAGCGGCACAGAGTGCCTTATCAGAACACGCAATGTTGGCTGTTGGGGCCTCGCAACTGGATACAGAGGTTCATATCCACGATGCAGGCACGTCCGACCAAGTTGTAGTTGCCTGCATTAACTCGCCGAAGTCTGTCACACTATCTGGTGCCTCGAGCGGTCTTGACCTAGTCTCAGCAGCTTTGACAAAACAAGGCGTCTTCAATCGGAAGCTCCGCGTGAAGATGGCATACCACTCTCCGCAGATGCATCTCATTGCAGAAGAGTACTCAAACGCAATCAAAGACATATCGGTGCGGAGACCCTCCGAGAACATACAGATGTTCTCCAGTGTGACAGGTCGCCTCGCCGAGCTTGGTGACCTCGGGTACACCAACTGGGTACAAAATCTTGTCTCTCCTGTCCGCTTCCAACAAGCCATGGAAAGCTTGTTGCTTTCCGGAAGAAGCGACCAAAAAGGCCCAGAAGCAGCAAGCGTCGATCTTCTGCTAGAAGTCGGTCCACATTGCGCATTGCAAAGTCCTGTCCAAGAGATACTTCAGGCTCTTCACCTCATGGATGTCAAATATGACACTGTGTTACGTCGAGGCAAGGACGCTTTCGACACTGCAGTTGGTCTTGCTAGCCGGCTCGTTGCGATCGGCGTACCCGTAGATCTAGTCCAGGTACATTCCGACGATTCCACGTTACATATGGACGACTTCAGATTCATCAGCGATCTTCCGAAGTATCCTTGGAACCACTCCAAGACATATTGGGCAGAGACACGCTTGACGAAGAATCATAAGCATCGTGACACCGCTCGAACTGGTCTCCTCGGAGCACGACATGCAGCAATGTCTGGCTCGGACTTCGTTTGGCGGAATTTTCTGCGCTTCTCGGAAGAACCTTGGCTACAGGACCATCAAATACAGGGCAACACTGTGTTTCCTGCTGCAGGGTTCATCGCGATGGCAGTGGAAGGCGCAAAGCAGATCATGCAAAAGAGCATGTCGAGTTGTACACTGCGGGACGTGCTGATTGTGTCAGCACTTATGCCCAGCGAGGACGAAGACGTTGAGATTGTGCTGCAATTCCGCCGCAGACGTATGGGCACCCAATCAAGCAGTAATTCGGCATGGTACGACTTCTCGATCTCGAGCTCAATGAGCGGCAGAGATCTCAAGGAGAATTGTCGTGGGTTGATCAAACCCGAGCCAAATCTCAAGTCGGGGTCATCAGCTCTGCACCAAGCTGAGCTCAGAGATCAGCAGCTTCTTGACCAGTATCTGTCGGCAACGTCGACATGTGTAGATGCTGAGGAGGTGGATGACTTTTACGACATGCTCTCCGCTCGCGGCTTATCCTTTGGTCCTAGTTTCCGCAGCCTTCGGTCGTTGACTTCTAGTCAGCGGATGCGCTGCTTCGAAGTTGAGCTTCTCGCAACGTATGCAGAGGCTGGAGTTGATGTCATTCATCCTACTACCCTTGACTCGATTCTCCAGTCCTGGAATCCCTCAGCAACGAGCGATACAATGATGTCGGGACGCACGGTCATACCAAGTTCCTTCGACGAAATTGTGATCTCAGGTGAGATCCCTTCTGCACCTGGTCAGCTCATGAAAGGTTGGAGCTCCTGGTCAACGCAAGCCTTGGACCAATTCCGTGCCGAGATTACAATTGTAGACCCAACATCGCAACGTATGCTACTGAAAGTCAGCGGGATGAACCTGACCGGTCTGGACAATTCCTCTGCGACCAGTCTTAAATCCACCGCAGACACGGTGTTCTCAAGCCTGGTACACTGGCGCCCTGTTGCATTCCCGGAGCAAGGAGAACACGGCGCAAACGGAGAAGTCACGCAGGCTGCTAGCGACGACAAGTATGGCTTCAAACCGTTGATCATTGATGCAGTCACCACCGTTGAAGCGTCACGACCGTCAGAGCTCGCCCGCTGCGTGGCAGCTCACTTGCATTCGCACTTTCGCAATCAAGGCATCAACTCACACACCATCTACTGGGACGATAATTCAGAATGGCAAAGGGGCCAGATGTACGTTGTCCTGCTCGAGATTGATCACGCATTTCTCGCCCATCTGAACCAGCGTGACTGGCAGAGGCTGCAGAAGTTGTTCACTCAAGCGTCCAACGTTCTGTGGCTGGTGAAGAATGACACTCCTGATGCTGGAACTGTGCTTGGTCTTGCGCGTGTGGTACGCAACGAACTCGGTTCCCTAGATCTGCGTACTCTGCACATCAATGAGAACGTGTGTTCCGAGCGCCTGGTCCAGCTTGTAAGCACATTGGCTCTGCACACTACGCAAGACCACGAGTTTCGAGAGATCAACAGGAACTTGGAAGTCTCATGCCTAGTGCCATTGGAAGAGATGGATCGTCGAGTGATAGGTGATCCGCAACGGACCGAAGAAACAGTCACTCTGGATGCTTTTCCCATGAAGTTATCTGTCAGACGACCTGGCTTGCTGGACACCATTTGCTTTGAGCCAGATGATGACCCTGCCAAACCTCTGGGGCCGGAAGAAATAGAAATCGACGTGCGCGCTACTGGCTTGAAGTATGTATCTATCTTTCTTCGCGTGTCCAGCGACTAACTGTTTCTAGTTTCAGAGAAGTCATGGTGGCATTGGGGCAGATCCCTGATGTTACCTTGGGCTTCGAAGCAGCCGGCATAGTGAAGAGGGTTGGTGGTAGTGTCACCCAATTTACGATCGGAGATGCTGTATGCGCTCTCTCGCCAGGAGCACAGCGGACCAATTTTCGCGTCAACCAGCTTCTTTGCCAACATGTGCCTCCTGGACTTACGATAAACCAAGCAGCAACCGTTGGTGTCGTCCACTGCACAGCTTACCACGCTTTGGTCCATACGGCACGGATCCAGAAGAAAAAGTCGATCCTCATCCACGCTGCTGCAGGTGGCGTTGGTCAGGCTGCAGTACAGCTTGCGCAGCATTATGAGCTTGAAATATTCGCAACTGTAGGCTCTACAGAAAAGAGTCAGCTACTCCAACAGACCTATGGCATTCCAGAGGATCACATTCTGAGCTCAAGGGACTTGAGCTTCGTTCATGGAGTCATGCGGATGACGAAAGGACGCGGTGTTGATTATGTCTTGAACTCCCTCTCCGGAGAAGCCCTCAGTGCATCATGGTCTTGTATTGCACCCTTTGGCAAATTTATCGAGATTGGCATTCGAGATATTCTCGATAACGCTCCTCTTGATATGCGACCATTCCTGCAAGATGCAACATTCGCCTTCATTAACTTGGCCAACGTGGCTGAGAAGGACCCTAAGACTCTGTCCATGACTATGAAGTCCGCCTTCGACCTCCTTCGCAACGGGGTCACTCGACCGGTACAACCACTTGAGGTCTTTGCCGTTTCTGACGCTGAGAAGGCGTTCAGGCTCATGCAATCCGGGAAACACCTTGGCAAAATTGCGCTAGAGTATACGCCCGAGCAACAAGTGAAGACGAGCTCACGACCGCAACCTCAATTGGATGAGGACAGCACATACGTGATAGCTGGAGGTCTTGGAGGTCTAGGACGCAGCCTCTGCAGATATCTCGTCGACTTGAACGCTCGACATATCTGTGTTCTGTCACGCAGCGGCGCCAAATCGGCACATGCACCCACCCTTCTCAAAGATCTCCGTGGAAGGGGTGTGGATATCCGACTCTATCAGTGCGATATTGGAGATCCTGAGTCTCTCCAACTTGCATTGAAACAATGCGGTGCGGAAATGCCTCCAATCAAAGGAGTAATTCAATGCGCCATGATTCTTCGCGATGTGCTGATCGAGAGTATGACATATGAGGACTGGACGGCTAGTCTCCGTCCCAAAGTTGCCGGCACCTGGAATTTACACGAGCAGCTCTCTCACGACCCGGACATGTTTTTCATTATTTTGTCCACTTTTGCCGGCGTGTTTGGAAATCATGGTCAAGCGAACTACGCAGCAGGGAGCACGTATCAAGATGCGCTGGCGCATTACCGTCGATCCATAGGCCTCAAAGCCGTGTCGATTGATCTGGGTGCAATGAAAGACGTCGGAGTTATTGCCGAGACAGGAGCCAAAGGCCATTTTAAGGTCTGGAACAAACACTTCGGCATCAAGGAGGCTGAATTTCGAGCCCTGTTTCGTGAAGTATTGAGGGATCAATTGGACTCATCTTCCGCGAATCTCTCCGAGGCACAGATTGTGACCGGCTTTGCTACGACGGGAGCTGCCAAGCGTGCCGGCATCCCTTTGCCATTCTATCTCAACGACCCACGATTCGCAGTACTCAAAAGCATCGGCCTTGATGAGGCGGAAAGTGGTCAACAAGGAGCTAGCTCTGGCACCGATCAGTCTCTAATGTGCCAAGCTCGCGAGCAATCTTCAGTCGAAGACGCAGCAAAGGTGGTACTGAAAGCCATGATTGCTCGTGTTGCAGTCACTTTGCAAGTCGACGTCAAGGACATTGATCTCGAAGCTTCGTTGCCGCAACATGGCGTCGACTCTTTACTCGCCGTGGAGCTGAGGAATTGGCTCTCAAAAGAGTTTGCTACAGTCATCACGACGCTGGAACTGCTGTCGGATGCTTCCATTAAGGCACTGGCAACCACAGTGGCCAAGAGGTTGGAATTGACATAGAGTATACTGCTACCTGCACAGGATTGTGCGTTCCCCGTGTTCGACTTCGTAGGGACCTAGCCTAGCTATTGTTTAAGCTTGACGTATCTTCGCCTGTCTTACGTGCATGTAATTCGCGTCCCTTCATACCGCGACCTGGAATCTATCAGTACAAAAGGCTGGCATCTACCTGTACCTTGATTAAGCAATACCCGTTCATCAAATTGGCACGCAGCTGGGAAGCGCTGGGTCACTGGTCCATAGGCCGTCTTGGCACCAAGCCGCGCAGATTCTAAGCCAAGCAATGCTCCAAAATGCTCGGCGCACGGGCTTCAATAGAGGTTCGGAATACTACAATACCCAAGTCGCCTTGGTCGACAAGCTCCAGGGAGGTGGCTATGGAGGGTGCTGTGCACGACGAATCGCTCCGTCTGCTAGCACGCCTTCATCATCCCAGCCAAAAGCACGTCGTCCCAACATGATGGCTACCTAGAGCTGCAGCTTGTAAGATGACTTCCAAGATACATATCGCATGAGCCCTATTGCATGCAACAGTGTGAGTTCCGGAGCCAGACCCACACAGCTGCGGAGAACGTATTACATCTGGGCACAATCCGAAAGCCTGGCTTTGATGCTGTCTTCAATTTGACGCAGTACTAACCATGCACTTGTGCAGAGGTGATCGATGCAAAGAAAAAGAGCTTGGAAAAGTCGCTAGTTCACAAGACATATGTGGTCGGATCGTGGACATCACCTCGAGTGAAATGACTCTCGAACTCTACTCATGGTACGCACAGCACTCTACTCGCCAGAGGCTGTTCTCAATGCTCTCACATCATACACCTGTTCCAAGCGATCATCCCACATTCTTTCTTAATTGAGTGAAGCGAGCTTGAGCATCGATCTCGCACGACGACTCGACCTGTCACGACGATTGGGATGTCGCAGCTCACCTCACTGGCATTTATTGCTCCGAGCACTCACAATTACACATCAAACTTAAGAAAGACTCCGTTTGCTCTGAGCTCATCTCTCCGTGGAAGCTTTTGGCGGTCACAAGCAACCTGTCATAGCTGATCACAAGCTCAAGCTCACAAATTCAGCAGTGTCGCGCATCCACAGACATGGCAAAAGGATGCCTGGTCGTGTCCTGCATGTGAGAAGCTCAGAAAATATGCAATGCTTGCGGTCCCAGACCCTGGCTTTCGTGCCTTCATCACAAGCACCGTATCATATCCGTCACATGCAGACTGTAACAAGATTTCTCGCATACTAACCATCTTATTCATCGACCTGATTGACATTCTGTACATCAATCATCACCAGTCGCATCCCGACAAGCAAGCATGACGGCACCACAACGCCCTATCTGGGAACTCATGCAAGAGGTTCTGCAGGAGATCTTCAGCAAAATACACGATCTGACCTTCTCGACGTCCTCATTCCCAACAACTCAAGGCATTACCCCTTCAACCCAGCCTCCAGCTATCACGCAAGTCGATCGAGCTTCCCGTGCTGCCATTGTACCAGCGTACTACTCTCGACGATTCGTCTTCACCGATTACGTTCTCTGCCGTCGCTGGATCAACAGCCTCTCGGCCTCTCAACGATCCCTGGTAGTCGGCATAGAGTACACTTATCGGCCAGATCAAGACCTAGAACAGGTAGGACTTAGCGAGATGCTGAGTCTAATGTATCGTTTGCCGTTCTATAGATCGGTTGAGACATGGGAGTTCGAGAAGGTCACCGCGAGATGGTGGAAGTATTAGAGGTAAGTGTGTGCTTTGACTCCCATGGGAATGTGCTAATCGAGCGTCTAGGAGCGGACCTGGTGCGAGATGTGATCCTATACCATTCCAGGAGCGTTGATAAGTGAATTTTTGTGCGAGGCTAGACGACTACACTTGAGTCTTGGACTCGATGACTTGGGGGGTGCGATGCTGCTAGGTACCAGACTATAAAGATTGGCGTTTAGTGATAGTTTTGGGAGCGTTAAAAGGATTATGGAGTGAGCATCTGAAGAAGGCACACAATTTACTCATGGACTCATGAACTTAATTTGATGCACAGCTTCCCAAGGCAAAAGTATGGATAGTGGCGCCTACGACTTTCTCTGGAGCCATACTGAGTGAGCTGTGATTTGAAATCTCACGAGAGGAGGGATCGAGGAGCTGATCGAAAGCAGCAAAGTAAGGTAGTCGGGGAAGTGAAACCAGTCAGTTGGACTCTCATACTCTGATAAGATGTACTCTACTAAGATGCTCATCGGAGACTGTGTACAACCTGACGATCGACCCTGATCTCTCATGCTGAGCTTCACGCTTGTAGGAATATCAGACTCTTCGATAGCAACATCCTTTTTGAGACTTCGAACAAGAAGCTCACAGTTCGTCTTCGGCATAAGCTTGTTAACGACAGATATTAATCGAGCGGCTTCTATAGCCAGCTCAAACGCAAGGAGTGTATGCATCCATACTACCCATCTGATGACCATGGACGACTTCATTCAAGCAGCTTCGATAGCCAGCAAGCGCAGGCATGAGTGCCGCTCAACTCATGACCATGAACGAGTTCACCTGGGATCAGATCTCGCACGTAGACTATTCTCTCCACAATTGACAAGATGCAACTCAAAGTGATGATAGATAGGAGGGCTTAGTCAGGAGTTGATGACAGGAAGTTGCTCATGGATAGAAAAAACGTCGAAGTTGCCACCTTCTTTTTTCTCAGTTCAAATGCTTCGCTAGCCTGATCTATCCTCGCAATCGCTATTGCTAAGCTAGTGACTATGGTGGAGATTTGGACTCTGACCAGGTTTTAGAGGGAATAGTGACACCAGCTCACGTATAGTTCTTCTCCATAGACGTGACAACCCACATTTCAGCCCCCGGGATGCTGAGTCCAGCGGAGAAATATGATCTCTTGTTCACCACGCTGTGGTCGTGATCTATGAGATCTCTCGCCGTCATTATGACACTACTCTCTTCCAGTTGGCTTACACAAACCACACCAGCGATCTCTCGTGAGCAGAGAAATGCTCCTTGATCTGGCTCCAGACTTCCATTCATTCTTCCTGAGACCGCGAGGATACGCTTTCACTCCCTGAGTCCCTCTCTTCTATTGTTCAAGATACCGTCTAGGCTTACAGGTACGAAGCAACAACCCCATGCTCCATCTCGAAATACTCGCCCCCTTTCATACCTCGGATCCTAGGCTCAATTATCTCAAACCTTATTTTCCTGACCCCAGCGCTCCAAAGGCCGCGGTGACTATCGCTCCAGGCATCGTAGATTTCCTGGTCGGGCAAAATGAACTTGTGGATCGAATAGAAACTTGTTCTTGTAGATCTAGTAACGGAAGCGATGGATGGAGGACGCCAGGATCGATCGACGTAGATTTCGTAGGGCGGAGAAGTGAAGGTTTCGATGTAGATTCTGTTGTGGAGTTCTTTGGGGAGACGATCTAGCAGTTGTTTGAGGGTGGGAGGGGAGGACATGTTTTGTGGACGTGGTGGGATGTGAAATAAGGGCGGACCGGGCTGAAGAGAAATTCGTGGGCTGGAGGCCAAGCTTGACACCTATATCACCCACCACTATTCAAACTCAATGATCAAACCACTCTATTCTCATCCCATTTCTAGCTGAATATCTTCCCGTCACCCATAACTTTGTATGGCCCAATGTCACCCAGCCTAACCAGAATCCCAAATCCGGCGGGAGCGTTGTGCCACAAATATTTGCGGGTGTCTAGCCACTCGCAGAGTAAATCGAAACAGTATGTGTCGCGTCTTCGTGCAACGAAGGTGTGGCTAGAGTAGTACGCATGCAGGCATCTGGCTCTGGAGGCACGGGTGACTTGTAAAATCGATGGTGGACGCCAAAATTTGTTGATGTAGATTTCTTGATGCTCAGAAGAAGCGATGGTGAAAGTTTCGTTGTAAATTTGATCGTAGAGTTCTTGAGGGAGAGATTCCAGAAGTTCTTGCAGGCTTCGAGACTTAGCCATTGTGGTTGTTGCTGTTGAGGAGAGTATTGAGTGTTCGGCGATACGCGCAAGCTGTCGAATTCTGAAGAAGTCACAGCCTCGTACAAGCCAAGCTTTGATTAGGCACGGCTCCACTTATGGAACCAGAAGATTGTACCTTCCTCAATCTCCACACAACGATTCCTCGTCTGATTCTGGTGTGTGTAATATATTTTCCAAGACGAGAATTCCATATTTGTTCGTGCCCACGCTTCCATCGGCGGAACATGGTCGGGGAAGCAAACGTGAAAGAACAATTGAGATAGAGGTGATCGATGGTTTTGTCTCTCGTTATTTTGCTGACTTGTGTGATCGATGGCGGTAGCCAAGTCCAGTGCATCAAGACTTTGTTCCTCGATGGTATCGTGTTGAAAGTTTCGTAATAAATCATGTCGTAGATTTCCTGGGGAAGCGATTCGAGGTGTGCTCGCAAATCTGGCAATTCAGCCATTTCCGAGAAAGCTTTTGAGATAAGGGTTGAGGATCTGGCGGCTTGCAAGTTGTTGAATTCCGGAGGAGCCGCAGCCTTATGCCAAGCCTTGTGCCCTTTCGCCATTCTCCGTGCCGGCTCAGTCGGAATGAGTTATCCCATCCTCCTTTGTATTAGAATCAGTATCCCGTCCTCTCAAGCTCACGAATCGAATCATCGACTTACTGCAACGTAACAGCTCTCACACCGATCTCATCCCTCAACCATTCCGTCGACTCATTCGCATAGAAGTAGTCCTTGATGCAGAACCCCAGTACCTGAATCAGCCAGACAATCATGCCAAGAACATTCTGATCAAGATGCTCTCCGCTTAACACAAAGCCCAGCTTCTGGATGTGGCATGCTGGTGACACGCTGCGAAGCCAGAGTTGACAGAGATCCGGCGTGTCGAAGACAAAGGTGTTCGAGTAGTAGGACTCCAGGACTTCGGCTCGGTTGCTGCGATTGACTTGCATAATGGCTGGCGGTCGGGTGGTTCTGGTAATGTGTATGAGTGGTCTGATAGTCGGTATTTAGTTCTTGTTGATGGGGTCGGTATTGAACACCTTGTTCGGAGCGGTAGTGAATGTCTCGTCGTAGATCAAGTCATAGAGCTCTCGTGGTAGAGCTTCGAGGCAGCTTTTCAAGGAGCGTTGAGAGGTCATGTTGCTTGGTTTGCGTGGTAAGCCTTTGTAAGTTGGAAGATGTGGTTCAAAAGTTGATGTCGGTAGGTAGATGGTTAGCGCGGAGGTGAGATCTGTAGACTGCAAAAGCACATGCATTGCGGAACTGTCGAAGCATGTGCTGGTAGTCGAAGCACATGACAATCTTGCGTTCACTCCTATGCATTTTCACCGAGTCCAGAAAGTCCATCTCATACCAACGGCAGGGGCCCTTGACCGTTGGTGCCCGTTGCAGACATCGCAGGAAATTCGATCTTCAGCCTCTGTTTCAGGATCAGACGACAGCAGACTTGAGGCCGAAGCATCAGGCTGAGGATGCGATAGTGACCACACCTAGCTCGCTTGCTCGCGTTGTAGGATCCCATATCTCGTTTGCTTAGAAAGTCGCTGCTTCTGGGCGCAATGCCAGTCTATGAGCCTCAAAGGTCACTGGCGTTTTCTCGGTACGCATCCATCACACAAGCCCCGTCCAGGTCCTCCCCATAACACCACTCCACCACACCAGCAACATCCTTCCCAAACATACACTCAATCCTAAGCCCAGCATTAAACATCTCGATCCGGTGCTCATAAGCCCTTACGCTTCCCTTTGCCGGGACCTCATCAGTCCAAAGAACGCATCTAACATCCCTGACCATTGCCCGATGCTTCGGGTCCAGAGACATCAGCCAGCGCGTGAGCAGTTCTTCCGAGGAGCAAATGAAAATGGTGATGCTGAAGTACGAGTTTGCGAAAATTGTTCTTGATTGACGATCGCTTTGCAGGAGACTGGGAGGGGAGTATGTGTGAGGCTGGATGTGTGAGGCTGATGGAGGACTTGTAAAAGTCTTGTTGTAAATGATGTCGAAGAGTTCTCGGGGGAGATTGTGGACGTTATCGATGAGACTGCGAGAACTTGATGGAATGATGTGGTTCATTTTAGTCGACGGCCTCGTCTGTTGATGGATCCGTAGCTGTTGCTGGTCCAGATGAGGTGCCCAGTTCAGCCAAATGCTTTTAGGTGGAATTTTATCTATTCAATGCCTATGAGTATATCCGATAGTTCAGAACGCCGGTTGCTCCAGTCTATTTGTATCGAGGTATCGTCAAGATGCGCGTGTTTACTGATCCAGTACGCGCGCAGGAGTCGATGACAAGTTTTGTATCTGACCTGGCTTGGCGGATTCGGGAGCCGCGGTATCTCCCGGCAGATTTCTGGTAAACGCGGCTCAATTGGATGGCGCCATATCTCTCAACGAAAGGCTGCTCCGAGAGCACGATACGGGCCGAAATGCTCACTGCGTTCCTGTGAGTTGTCAGCGGCAGCGTGTCAGTATTTGAGAAAGCCATTTGTTTGTCCATGCATCATCGCCTCCTTCCCATACCGTGGTATATGTACACTCCTTGTCTCTAAACCATGCAGCAGCTCCTCTCGTCTTCGTGACGCTCGAGATGTGCACCTTCTTACTTCGTCCGCACTTGCTTCAGCTTCTTCGCGCTGTGGACAAATTGGTCTGCGTATGCCTTGGGGATTATTCTCCTCTCGTTCGGTTCTTGCACGAAGTATTCGTAGCCCTGCTTGTTGGCAAATCTGATAGCGTCCTCTTTTGAAACAAAGTTCAAGTGTGTGCCTTGCATAAAGTCCGAGCTGGACTGCCAGCCCATCAAAGGGTTCTCCCATCTGTGGCCCTTTGACAGAGGATCCCAGTCCATTCTCCAGTGATGCGAGGTCCAGTCTCCGGATTGTGTGGCAGATTTTGCGGGCTTGTAGATGCTATATGTGAACATTAGTAGCTGTGCCTTCGTATATGTAGATAGCGTGTACAGAAAGCATACCGGACTGTGCGTGCTTGAAGCTCGACTGGCGCGCCTGAGAGCACAGCAGCTGGCATGTCAAGGCCTGGCTCGCTGCCATCCATCACTCGGATTGGAATGGGGGAGAAGTTGCTGTTGCCACTGTATCAGCTGTCTACATCTTATACACTCTTGACAAATGCCTCCTTACGATGTCCGGTAGTCATTGGCCACATTGTAGTCGGGGTTGTGTCTTGGCTGTCCTTCTCCCGGTCCTTCCTGCCTCACAAGACCACTCTCCCCTAGCTTGCCAGAGGGCGAGGTAAAGGTGGAAGCTGGTCCTGGCTGTGTCTTCTCCGCCGGCTCGTTGATCTTCGCGTTCGACTGGAAGCGTGCGAGGACGGGCGCTCGCTGGGAAAGTGCTGGCCGGCTAGCAGCAGCTCGAAGCACTGCTGCTGATCTGAGTGAGGCCATGGCGGTATGTGCAGTTGGTAGGGCCAATGGCAGTCAAGAGGCGATGTTCGATGCTGTGGTGCAGGTCATGCGAATGTGGAGTTGGCGATTGGCCCGGACGGCATGCCGGAAGTCTCCGAGCATTGAAGCAAGCATCACATCTCGAACTTCAGCACACCTGCTTCTTGCGCCAGCGACGATCACAAACACACAGCAGCCATGGTCTCCACAATCATCCCACCAAAGGTATGAGATCTACTCATTGAGTGTATTGCAAGCTTGCTGACATTGATGCGCAGATCGCCTCACCGAGCGTACGTATGCCCAGCTTCGAGATGCCCCCGACAGCGATCACGACGAGCTCTGCACGATATTGATGCTACACGATACTGCTTAGAACCGAGAATTGCACCTTTTGAGAAGAATGGGAGCTGACAGATGGGCAAAACAGGCCATCGGCGGTGCTGCGGATGCCGCGCGCATGCAGAATGTAGTCGGCTTTTACGAGAAACTCCCTCGCGGATCTGCTCCAGCACCACAACCAAAGGGACTTTTGCAGAGATACCAGGCGAGATACATGGGCAACAAGGCATCTCCATGGCGTGAGTGAACTCCGAACGTTGATGGAGGATAAGAAGGCAGCAGCAGACACGAGGAGACGGGACTGACAGAGAAACAGCACTTGTCCACGTCATTGGCACTCTTCTCGTCGTTGGATACGCACAGAACTACTACTTCCATCTGCGTGAGTACCTTCCGGAACAACCTTGGGCGAAGGGAAGGCTAATGAGAACCAGGTCACCACAAGAACAACGCGCACTAGATGGAGTAGGCCTGGGATTGCATGATAGATGAGTAGGCGAGGCACGATGCACCAGACTACCTGTATATAAGATACCGAAAGTGCTTCAGGCCCGCTGGGTGCCTTGATTTCCTTTGTGCAGAAGCAACTCCAGATTCACAGCACGTGACCTTCCGCCTTCCGCCTCATCATGCCGTCAAGATGCTTGGGATGATCTACTCGCGCTGGAGTGATGAAGAATCCTTGAGTTCATAGTCTCAAAAGTATAGCCTACCGTAAGTTCTGCTTGTACGCGCAGTTGAACGTGAATGCCGCATGCAGCAAGAGTGTTTCGCCTGCAATCCAGCCAGCCCCCAGCCCAGGCTTCGCGGCTCGCTGAATCGTTTCCGCGGCGTGTGACCGTGCACCCGAGACTGCGCTTCCTTCGATGTGCCAGGACAACTCACCACCAGGGAGACAACACCACACCCACCACCCTCTCGTCACCCTTTCCTCCGCCCACCGCCCACGGTGTAGCCGCGAGGCCAGCGACATCACCGCCGCCGAGAACGCGCACCCCGCCGCGCCGACATACACATCGACACTACCCGACCCGGCACTTTGAGGCTGCGGCACCAACATCAGTCGCAAGCAGGAGCACGCTGGCAGATTCAGGCTCATTCTGACATTAGGTACGGGGCATCTCCCGCTTTCTTTGCGCTCCTCGCTTTGACTCATCTGCGATATCGCGAGGCAACTGCGTCCCCTATCGCGTGACTCCAAGTCAAAGCCGAGGCGGCCACGCGGCAGTGAGCAGCATGTCTCAAGATGTCGCAGCCCCAACATGCACCAACACAGACACAAAGAAAGCGACACGCTCTAACACCACATCTTCCGCGCACATAGCTTCGGATACTGTTATGGCAGAGCAAGCCACCCACAATGTGGTAAACACCGAGTCGAGCAGCGGATCCCCGCTGGTCGACGAGCACAACGCGCACACCCAATCCACCTCCACCTCCGCCACCGGCACTGCCAATCCCTCGACGACCACCACCGATTCTACTCGCAGCGATTTCCTCGCCTCGACCAAGCCCGCCAACAACCATGCGACATCGCTAGGACAGGCAGGGTCAGGCGCAGCTTTAGATGCCGCGGAACCAAGTGCTGGTGACGCTGCGAATAGGGCTGCGCTGAGCTCAAGCGAGAAGCCAGGCCCGGCGCATGGCGATCTAGCGAATGGCATCCACGATGAGGGAGACTCGCACGCCGACGACAGAAGCACTGCGGATATTTCTGTCGAGATGAGCGCAAACTCAGACACAGACAATAGCAGAGCTGATGCGGCTGAGAAAGAGCGTCCCCATCATGCGCGCACCAACTCAGTCAAGAAGCCGACTGCATTTAGCAAGGTTACAGCGACCAAGAGCTTCATGAGCAAGATTGCTCCGACAGCGCCAACTGCGCCGAAGGTTGGCGAGAAGCGTAAGGATGGGAGTCTGTATTTTGCTGCTGCGCAAGCTAATGAACTATCAGCGAGCTCGCCTGCTGCGGCATCACTGCTGACCAGCAAGCCACGCCTTGTAGCCAAGACCGGAGCCCAGTCAATGCTGAAGCCAAGAGTGGCAGGAGATGGAGCTGGCGGGCCAGATGCTTCGAAAGTCTGGAACAAGAATCGTCCAGTCCAGCCAGCTCCTCCACGTCAATTCACAGACGAAGAGTTGAAGCAGCAATACGGAATCCACCTGGCTACTCGCCTGCAGAGCGACGAGAATGGCAAAGATTCAAAGTGGGCAGACATTGACGACGATGAGGAGGATTGGGCACCTGAAACGGTCGTCTGGATGGACGGAACTAAGTCTTCGCTCACTGCATCTGATCCGCCACCGCCTCCTGCACAAACACAGAAAGAACAGAAGCCGGCACCACAGCAGCAGCTGCAGAAGCCTGCGGATGGCGTTAAGCCGACGTTGACGATGAAGCGCTCTGAGAGATCCGGCCAACCTATGCAGATCTTGAAGCCTGGTGTGGCAGCAGCTCAGGCGAAGCAGAACGGTCCTTCAGCTGCTCCATCCCCTGGTCCTGATAAGAAGTCTTTGACAGCGAAGAGTCCAGCACCAGCGCCACCCACGAAATCTCCTTGGGCACCAGTTCCAAAGCCTGATGCAGTATCTCCAATCAACATTCCCATCCAGCAACCACCTCCACGACAGCCTCTGCCATCTCAAGATGCCCGTGCGAGCGAGCCTATGCAAGCACCACCTGCGAGGGAGATTGCAGCAGATACTTTTGATCGCTCATGGAGAGAAGGTGAAGGCGGGCAACGAGAACTCTTCAACTCATCAAACGGACGCTACGAACCAGCACCTGAACGCAGAGGCTCAATGCGCGAACCTGCTTCTCGCAAGCCTGCGGTCCTGCAACGACCAACTCAGTCAGGTCTCTCACCCGCCGAGCCATCTGCAGCTTTCCAATCTCGGACGAGCGCGCAAATGGAAGGCAGTTGGGGCAGACGACGAGGATCTAGTGTCTCCCAAGGCAGTCTGCCTCCTAACCGCCGCATGTCGATGAACTCGCGGACAGAACTCGCTGGCACTCCCGAAATCCCGCAAAATGACGCACGGTCACCCACAGCAGCTCGAATTGAACCGGCTCGACCTTCGTTCGCGCAGCAATCGGCATGGGATCAGCAGATGCCAGCTCGCCCGACTGAAACCCAAGGATCTCCAGCAATTGAAGAACAGACTCCTGGTGAGGACCCAGTCAAGGCACAAGAACGAATCATGCGCGAAAAGCGCGAGCTCGCGAAGAAGCGTCGTCAGGAGGAAGAGGCCGCTGAAGAAGAGGCCAAACGTGAGCGACTGAAGGCCAAGCTTGCGGCTCTTGAGAACGCGGGCAAGTCGAAGAAGGAGCGCGATGCCGAAGCTGCTGCTGCAGCCGCTGCGGCATCCTCGAGCAAAGAAGCTGCGATTGCCGAGAAGCCAGCAGAGGCTGACCCATCTGTCGCGCCATTACAGCCAGAACCGGCCAAGCCTGCTGCTGCTTCCGCTGCGACTGCACCAGCTCTAGAGTCACAATCCATGCCATCGCCACCGGAGCAGCCTCTTCCTGCGCGCGCCGACAAGCTGCCTTCGCCTCTTCCGCCGAAGCCGCAGCCTGCCAGCGTGCCAGATCGACCTCTGCCATCATCCGAGCAACAGCCAAAGCAAGCGCCGATCGGTACTCGCCCATATCAGCAAGGACCCGCCCCGTATCAGGCCTCCAGCTCTTCATACTCTTCACCTGGCGAGCGCAAGCCTCAGCCATTCGGTCGTTCACCATTGGCAAGCAATGACAAGTTCTCGCCATGGCCAACCTCTGGCTCTGGCGGTAACGTATGGGGCACTTCGGGTATCGGGAACGGCACGTTTGAAAGTTCGATCATGCCAATGTCGCAACAAGGATCGTCTTTGCCGCCACCACCTGGAATGGCTCGTGGTAGTACCTCGGCGCGCATTTCTCCTCAAGCTTACGGCTCTGAGACGAGATCTCCAAACATGAGCACACACCAGGTCGCCGAGCAGCAGCGCGCGTTTGCTCCTCCTGGCATGGACTCGCGACCAGATTCGTTCCCAAGCCAGTCGCGTCTCAACGGTGTGTCACCTGCTCCAGGTGCTGGACGACCTGCTACGTCGCATCCGCCAGGACCAATTGGACCTCCCTCGCGCACGCAGCAAGCGCAACCACCACAGCCGCCGCATCAAGATCCCATCTCAGCTTGGAACAGCGCCACGACCAGACTGCCTCAGCAATACAGAGCTGATGTGGAAGCCGCTCAACAACGCCGCGCACAAGAAACTGCGAACCCAGCGCCGCAGCAGCCTCACATTGAGCACACTTTCAAGGAGACATTCAAGAAGACCTCTGCCAATCAGGGCAGGCTTGGCGCTCCACGTCGTTACGAGTCGACAGAATACACGATCCATGATGGCCAGGGTTCGAGGTCGGTATCTACCCTCAGTCCAGCGCCGCCAGCCACCCAGACGCAACCGCAGGCTCCGCTGCCATCTATGTCTCCAGCTCAGGACAGATGGGCCCGGCCATCACACGTCACCAATCCAGTTCGCATCCCAGACGGCTCACAAAATCCAGCACATGGCGGTATCGCGAGACAGCCTCCAATTGGCACCCAACCTGCTACTGCTTATCAAGGCAATGTTAGCGTCCCCCCTGCACCGATCGCGCCGGCAACCTCATCAAAAGAACAATCGCCGCCTCCCCCCGAGACTGAGAGCCATCCGGTCAATGAAGGTGATGCTCATCATCCACAGGTTAGACTGCCGAAGCCGCAGGCGAAGGTGAAGCTTCCACCAATGTCCCCGTCAAGCCAGGCTGCACAGCTGCCTCAGCAGAACAGTTCAGTCATGATGCCTCAACGACCATACTCGGGCTATGCTCCACCAGGCGTCGCTAGACCGATTGTAATGAATCAAGCTTGGCAGGATCGCTTTAATGGATTGTTCAATCGCACCACGGTCCAGGCAGAGACCCCTCCATCGCCGCCAAAGACGCCACCCAAGGCGCAGGGGCCAGCTTTGGCTGTGGCTGCTGCTAGTAGAGCACCCATGGACACACAAGCTACTGGCGCGACCGTCTCGCTGCCTCATTCTCAGAAGGCGAAGAACACTTACGGCTTTATGATCGACGATGGCAAGGAGATCTTCACAAAGCCGAGCATTGACCATGTGTTCAACGAAGAACTGAGCTTCGGCTCCATGCCAAAGGTCCGAGTGCCACGAAACGTGCAGTACAACCCTCATCCACCTGTTCCCACTGCTAAGAACATGCTCACGCTTGGTCCGGCGCCGAAGTTTCACAAGACAGTCGAGGTCAAGTCGATCGAGCGAGATCCCTACTTCTGGAAGAACCCGCAAGGCATCTTTGTCAAGATTCCAGGCACGAGATTGAATAACAAGCTTTGTCGTCACCCTGAATCGCAACAAGGACAGGCCGTCACTGACATTGGCAACCGCAAGCCCAGCTACCCAGCTAAGCCTTACCATGATCGACCAGCCCACGAGCGCCAGAACGAAGATCGAAGGCCTTCTGGTAGGTTCAACAAGACTCGTGAGCATGACAATGCCAACGACAAGCCTCGGGACAAAGTGCATGACAAGATCAAGGGTGGCAAGACCAACAGCGCGCCGGAGTCTCCTCGTACTGCCACGCCAGCAAAGGAGCCACAGCCCGAGCCAAGAAAGCCAAGTCTCGCTCAGATCGACAGGGCGGTCAAGGAGGCCACCGGCATGAGTGATGGCAGTTCAAAGACACGGAGAAACTTCAAGCCACGTGGTGCTCGGAACGCCAGCGGCAACCCGGCGCAGGGTGGTGCAGCCGCAACTGCTGTCAAGTCGGACTAGGAGTCGGCTAAGCCGTGGTCGCGAGCGCACCTCCCTACCTATTGAGACCTCTATTCCGCGAGGTCTCTAAGCGTGTTAAGACAAGTGCTGAAGGTACAGCACAACGGCACGGTATTTTGACATTTTTGTGGCATGAGCGAGAGGCGGACGCTGCAGCGATGACATTCATCTTCGCTCATGAGTCTCTTGCGAATGCCGCACCTCTTTGCGTTTCCAGCTTCTGACGTGTGTTTTCGAGAGCTTTGTTGTGATCGCTCGGGAATGGAATCATGGGAATTGAGAAGGAAACTGTTTCTTGTACTTTTATGCAAACGAGTGAAGAGGAGAGACGTTGAGAAAGAAACCATTCATGGTTTGATACCAGAATTTCGAGCGTCTCCTTTCCTCCGGTTTCCATGCTTGGTGTTAAGCTTTGCTGATGCACGACGCGTACGACGGCAGCGAACCTGGCAATGTTTGGATCGATTCTTATGAATACATAGTGCACCCACGACGGGATCGCTATGATGTCAAAACAAGCTCGTACGAAGGCTCGACGCGCAGGCTGGTACCCATAATCGACTAGGCTAGCGCCAAGACAAGTGATGTACACCAATCACCTCAGCTCGTGGTCTCATATTTAGCGAGGCTCACCAACTTCGCGAGCCTGTTTTGCAGAAGATACATATGGACTGTGGGGAGCTTGTGTCTGATGACGTTCTTAGAGGCATATAAATCTCCTATACTTCACTTCAGCTACGAGGCTGGAGTTTGAACCAGGCTTGAACGTTTCTCCGAACTAGACATACCAACCTACCTGACTCAATCTCACTAGCTACCGACTACACAAACACAGCAGGTCAAAACTCATCCGAACATGGCCAAAGGATCCTACGGCGTCTGGGTCGCCCACGCGTCTGCCTACGATGCCCAAACACCCAGACAAGATCCCAAGACTCCGCACATTACCTTGAAGTTCGAAGGCGGCAGCAATCGCGAAGCCTCAGCAGAGATCAATGTCAAGTCCACCGACAAGGACACGCGTTTGGTATACTGGGTCAACAAATCTTTCTCCCACCCCATCACATCCAACCTCACCGATCTCAACCTCGGCCTTCACAACATCGACTCAGACGACTCTTCGGACATCGCGCTCGACTTCCAGCGCACGCAACCGGCTCTCCTCGACATCAATGCCGGCCAAATTCTCCCATCTTACGCCTCCGGACCAAACAACGATATCCTCGACAAACTCGAACCAATCCTGGATCAAGCAATCAAGGAGAAAGCTCGCGTGTATATCTTCGGACAAAGCTATCACGATTCTGATGGACAGTCTGGAGTTCATGATGTGCATATGAATCAGGGCAATTCGAAGGGCTACTACTCGAATAAGATTTATAGCGATGGGAGTTTCATGGTCGAATTCGGAGATGGGCATTGGGAGGCTGTATTTTTGGCTTTTGCGAGCCAGAGTTTGCCGACTGATGATTATAGCGGTGATCCTGTGGATGGGGCGGAGAAGTTTGATCAAAGGTTGGAATGAGAGCTAGGTTTTGATATGAACCGGAAATGAATGCTACTACTGGTGGATGGTGTCTTTGATATGCTTACCGGAGGACCTCAGTGTGCAGGAGTTTTCTTTTTGGATTTCGCTTCTATCTTCGCTGCGATGTTCGGAGCTGCCGAGTTGGAAGAGAACACGGCAACGGCAGTAAGTCCAGTGGTTACGACTGTGGCAGTTGATTTCAATAGCTTTCCGAAATGCAGGTCAGCAGAAGCCGAGGGAGGTGATTCCGCTTGGAGTACATACGTTGAAGACCAGTGACATTCAAGAGAGGGGAGGCCTTGAGTATTATCAAACGGCTTCACTGAAATTTTCGATCCAGGGACGAACGAAGTGTCGTAGGTGATAGTGGTCTTCAAGGTCACCATTTCCATAGGGTTCCCCTGTACCAGTGGTGCAACAAGGCCAAGAAGCCAGCAAGTGCGTACCATTTTGCGCCTCGTCCAAAGCTGCCTGTGCGTACTCTGACAATTAGTAAACAAACAAAGGTACCCCAGATAGCCCAGAGAGCGACTTTGTCGTTTCTTATAAAGTCTCCTATGAGGCCGTGCGATGATCCGGACGAAGTAGATGATGAGCTCATATGAGATGGCAGACGTGTTGCAGGTTCTCGGACGTGCTTTATATGCTGCTAAAGGGAGGGTGAATCCTGCGCTTCGCCGAATAAAGATAGCTGTGCCTCTCAGCTGTGCCTTTCACGATGCTATGGTTCTAAACTCGATGCTTGTAGGTACCAAGAAGAACTGATAGATTCAGAGGAAACTCTGAAGATGTCTTCCACGCCGCATCGAGGTGGTAGAGCTGTTTGCCAGGATGACCCTTGAACGCTGGCTGGTCCGTGTTGTGGATCAGTCAGCACTGCCAAGTGCCAAGGCCTCTTTCACACACTGATATAGGTGG
>JAASFE010004772.1:9794-22833 GCA_013365205.1 Pseudocercospora cruenta
GTAGTTCTCGAGGTAGGGAATAGTCGACTTATCTTATAGTACTAAGAGTTAGATAACTTAGGGTTACTTACGGGGTACCTCTAGGGTACCTTATAGATACCTAGTAAGGGTCTTAGTAGTAGGTAAGGGTATTCCCTTATAAATTAGTAGTATAGTAATATACTATATAGTATAAGTAGTAATACTACTTTAATATTATCTAGGTAGTATATAGCTATATTTTTATAATATATATAGTATAGCTACCGATTTACTAGTATATAGATTAGCGATAGGGGTCTATTAGGTTTATATAGCGTTTATAGGCTAATTATATACCTATAGGTTTATAAATAATAAAAGTAATATTCTAGATATTATCTATATACTTTAGACTACTACTAGACTAATTTTTATACCTAAATTTACATGTTCTAAAATATAGCTCTATAATATTACCTATACGGTCTATAACGACCCTTAGACTGCTATGGGCAGCAGCTCCGGAACGGGTTTAGCGCTGCCTTAGCAGTCTATGCTCTAAGACTAAAGTCGGAGTGCCAAGCATTCTCGGTCCAAGTCTCCCCATCCCGGTCACAACCCATTCACAACACAATCGGACTCGAATGAGAAATGAACCTCAAATTCAAAGGCAGTATATGTCCTTCACATTCACGGGAACCGATGCTGACTTTGAAGGAGAGCGAATGAATACACTATGGGAGTCGTCCATAGCAGTCGTGCTCAGAGGAGGAACAAGCACAGTGTGCCAGAGGCTTTAGCGATCTTAGCAAGAGCGATACACCAAGCGTCCTACAGCGACTTCATCGATGCTATTCGATATGAGATGATGCTCTGTACTTAATTTAAGAGCTGTACGACGATCTATTGCCTTACTTGCATCGACACACGATTGCGCACAACCATTTCACAGATCAGAGCTGTGTTCGAGCTTTGCCGCTGCTGCCAAAGATAGCAGGTGAGGGGTTTGGCCTGTTTCCAAGGCAGTACGAACGTCTCAAAGGGTCTCCGAAGTACGCGTCTTACATCTGCGTTTGGCTACACACCACAAGCATCTACAAGAACAGTGATACGATCAATAATCCCAGCCAGGAGCATCATTTGAGTTTCTGATGCTGTGTGCTCCGTTCCGAGAGGCCCTGCGGGACGCGTTGACTTCGACAGCCGAGGAGTCGAAGCTGCATACTGCACCGTCTAGAAACATGACATCCATGTCAAGTCCAAGTCTCCTATCCTGACCGCGATCGCGGGAACACAGGGTGGTATTGCGTGTAGCTCGTTAAGAAAGTGTCAATTCTCGCGCGGCTTCCTGTCGTTGATGTCTTCCGTTTCAAATGCTGCATGACAGCTGTAAAGCCTTCGACCCTCGGCGTGGCTTGCTGCATGTACTTATTCACAGGTACCATCGCATATTTAGCCTTTCACAGTGTCTTGTCTGCCGCGACATCCCACCACTCTGGAGCCTCGCTCTCTCATCTGTCAAAGACGGCGCAAATAGCAGCAGAAAAGAAAATAGCGCAAGAGCTTCACATCAGCAAGCATGTCGGACAGCGCCAACAACAATAATGATGGAACTCACACTTCTATGCCATATCAGGCGATTATCGTCCTTTGCCTGGTCGGCGCTGGCGCATTGATCCTGTGCAGCTGGGCACTTTTTCGCCACTTCTACGAAGACGCACCAGCGCCGCCTAGCGGAGACACTGTTGGTGAAGATGGGTACACGCAAGCGCAATACATGCGAATGGTCCGCTTGAGGAACCACGAGGAGCTGCAGGCGAGATATGGGCACATCAATAGTTATCCATATCGCCAGAAGATGGCGCAATCATCGGTCTTCTCAGTGTGAAGCCTTCCCACGTTGAGATTTGCGCAATGCGACGCTCATCCACCACGATTCGCGATATTCCTCCTTCTGCCGACACCTCTGAAGCCTGTCGCATCTCATTCACGGATGACGAAGTTCGCGCCGCCTGCAGGAAGATGCCAATCGCGCATGTCCCTCGCGCAAGAAGAAGGACGGAAGAATGGTCTGCGGTCGACCAGATTTGGCCAAGAGCACGTTTTCGAGATATCGGCTTGCGCTGCAACGAGGAAAGTCGAGATGCAGAGCCAGATTGTGTCTGGCGTAAGAGCAAGTGCAGGATATCAGGTCGCAAGTGCGTCTGAGAGCACAGCTGCGAGCTCCATGGTTGATCGTGTCATGTCATATCGTCAGCCAGTACACGATTGCACCTGCAGATGTTCGAGAGCCAAGAAGGCCAGAGTAGCGGCGTTTTGGCAAGGTCGTAATCACTGGTGGGAAAGAGAGAAACCATAAGCAAATACCGTCATTGAGGCGATATGTACAAGTGGTGAGGGAAGGAGAGAAGTGGTTGGAGAAACAGTGGTATCAACTCCTTTAGCTTTTGATCGCCAAGCGAGATTTGGCGGCTGATTCGGCGCCTTTTCTCCGATATTCGACCCACACCTCCATCTTCAACGACGGTCGCCTCCTACGCTTTCACTTCTACCACGACAATTTGGCAACTCAAATGGCCGCAGAAAATTCCAGCGCGTAATGCTTGACGACTGGTCATGAACCTGCACGCATGTGGCGCATAATAGCCGTGGTAAACTGAACACCGGCCATGTTTCACAAGTCGGCCGAAGTAGCCGACGTGGTCGACGCGCGCAAGCAGCATACACGTACGTACCCACACGTTCCAGCACGGCTCAATCGGCAAGCCTTCGGCATGGCACTTTATCTCTGCTAGATGATCAGATATTTTGTCGATGACGACTACTCTCACAAGTACTGCTCACCGAGAAAGCAGAAAGGTTCCTGCCAATGGCTTCAAAACCCAGCAATTGGATTCAAGAATCGATCCATCTTGGACTGAATTAGACAGCATGCGCCAAATAGGAGCGTAATGTTTCAATAGGGCTGAAATGTATGTCTTGGCAACATGCATCGTCCACAGAGTGACGCGGCTGCCGCTATCGCCCTTCGATCTCAATCGCGGACCCATGTCCCAGAGTAGAGGGAGTACGTAGGAGTATGGAGAACCTGAACAAAGCAACATCTATCAAAATGGCAAACTCCTCTTCTGTCTCTCTTTCTCCTCCTGGGTGGCCACTCTACGTAGCAGGCTCTACGTCCTATCTTCATAATGTATTTACTTTCGCTCCTGGCTCTAAGCATTCTCTTGGGATCAAGCATTGCAGACGAAGCACCTTTCTATGCGAACTCCCAGTACAACAACGGCAAATATGGGAAATATGTCACACAAACCTTCAAATCCAATCCGGCAGTCACGGCAGTACCAGTTGTCAATTTCATGAAACCTTTCACGAATTGCGATGACGGCTCCTATCTATTCATTGCGCCGCGCGGCAATGTCGCACAAGCGACTCCAATGATCCTGGACATTACTGGCTCACCCGTCTGGGCTTCAACCAAACGATATGGTCAAGTCTACAACCTCCAAGTCCAGTCGTACAAAGGATCGCCATACTTGACATTCTGGGGTGGCAACGATGCTGTCGGTGGCCACGGAATTGGAGAGTACTTCATGCTAGATCAACGATACAATCAACGATACAGAATCAAAGCCGCGAACGGTCTAGGCGCAGACTTGCATGCCTTCACCATCACAGAAGACGACACCGCACTCATCAGCATCTACGCAAAGAAAATCGCCGACATCGACAGCGTCGTAGGCCATCATCGAAAAGGCTGGATCTGGGACTCCATCTTCCAAGAACTCGACATCGAAACCGGCGAAGCAATTTTCGAATGGCGAGCATCAGAACACATCGACGTCTCAAAATCCTATACCGACATCAATGCCGCAACCGAAGGCGACCCCTGGGACGTCTACCACATCAACAGCGTCGAAAAAGACGTCACAGGACACTACCTCATCTCCATCCGTTTTCTCCGCGCAATTCTCTACATCTCCGGCCAAACCGGCGAAGTCCTCTGGCAGCTCGGCGGAAAAGACAATTCCTTCACCGATTTGTCGAATAGTGAAGCAACAACTTCTCTAGGCCAACATGACGCCCATTGGCATACCAAAGCTGATCAAAAATTCATAACTTTCTTCGATAACCGTGCAGATTGGTACCACTCCATGGACAAAGAATCTAAAGGAAAACGTATCGAGATCAACCTCGACTCCATGACCGCTCGTCTCGATCACACTTTCTCCGACCCAACGAGGAAAATCTTATCAACTTCGCAAGGCTCTTACCAAACTCTTCCCAACAACCACGTCTTATTGGGATACGGTTTCAACGGCGCGATGGCAGAATTCTCAGAAAATGGAGAATTACTCTGTGATGCGTATTTTCAACCTTCGAGTACGTTTGGAAGTGGAGATGTACAAAGCTACAGGAATTTGAAGTTTAATTGGACGGCTTATCCAGAAGATTCTCCGTTATTGGTTTTGGAGAAGAAGGTGTTGTATTTTTCTTGGAATGGAGCGACGGAGATTGTGACTTGGTTGTTGTTGGGGAGTAATACGGATGAGAGGGACGAGTACTCTGAAGAGTTATTGCATACTAGGGCTGTTGAGGACGCGATCGTCGTACCCAGAACGGGATTCGAGACGCAATATCAGGTTCTTGCAGGCGATGGTCTGAATCGATTCGTGAGGGTTGTTGCGTTGGATAAAGAGGGAAGGAGTCTGGGGACTTCGAATATGGTTGATCTTGGAGAGTTGTCTGGGGATTGGCAGGCGGAAGAGGAGGGAGATGGGATCAGATATACGGGAGATATCGTTGAAGATCATAGTCATGATGAGCCTGTGGATGGTGATCATAGCAATCTGGAAAAGGATGTGGGTGATGAGCAGATTTCGATTGGATTTGGGGTTTTGACGGTGTTGAGTGTTTTGCTTGTGGTGTCTTTGACAATTGGGAAGAGGCAGATGGCGAGGCTGTGGATGCGGGATTCGTTTGGTGAGGATACGGAGAAAATGCTGCTTGATGAAAGCAGAGGGCAACGTCGGTTTGGACATCTTTGGCAAAGAATGCTCGCTCTGGTACCCAGGATGAGAAGGAAAGACAACTTCACAGAAACTTCGGCGAAGGAAGGTCTACTTCAGGATGACCGGCCGCAGGAGTTTGGGGAAGTCGGGATATGTGGAAATGGGCGATAGTTCAATATACAATGCGTTCATTTCTCATGATCATTATGCGTGTCAGTGGCCCTTCATGTCAAGTCTGTTAGCGCAGCAGCTCCAGGGATTCCAGGAATGATGATCTAGTCATCTTTCTCTGCCGCCAGAACGAATTCGATGATCTCCTCGCGCAGACCTGGCCAGTGCTTCCTCGCCCATGCAAACCATGTAACACATGCAGAGCCGACGCAGCCGAGGAATATTGGGCCTGCATAGTTGAGGTTCGAAGCAGAGACAGGTAGTGTGTTTGGCCAGGGAAGGAAGACGAAGACCCAAGCCTGACAAGTCAGCGAACAGGTCTCCATGTTCTCTTGCTGAGGTAGACCGGCTTACAGTGTATAGCAGGGCATAAGCATTGACCCAAATCCCAGCTCGGCCCTATAATATGGTCAGCATGTGAACCTGCTTGCGGAGGTAGACTTCGGGTAAAAGTCACCAGATCCCAGGATCCCATCTTTAGTTCAGTACCTCTCTGGAACCTCGCCCAGACGAAGCACGCGATGGCCACAAAGTACGAGAAGTACATAGCCATAGATGACAGGGCAACGATGGCGCCGAATGCAGCAGAAGGGCCGAGGTTGAGTAGGGCTAGCAGCATGACCAGGACAGTGACGAGCACAACAGCCTGGATCGGGACTCCCAAAGTCGGGCTGACCTTCGCGAACCACGGATGCAGGCCACCGTCCCGGGCCCAAGCCCAAGTAAGACGAGAGACAGTACCCGTACCAGCCATTCCGCAATTAACGTAGATTGGCACTGTGATAGCCATTAGTGCGACCGTCACATTGGCAGAGCCTGTAATCTTCTGCAAGATAACGAGAATCGGCAAGTCCGACGCAACGAGATCTTCTAGCGAACCGGACGCGAACATGATGACGACCGCCATAGCGAAAGCCAGCAACCCGTTCGCCGCTATGGACCAGAACATGGCCTTGGGTACCGTCTGTCGGGAGTGTCGGGTTTCTTCGCTCATGTGTATCACAGAGTCGAACCCGATGACTGCGAATATCAGCCCCAAGCCAAGGATTTTCCAAGCCCTAAAGTTGTGTAACTTACATAGCCAGACACAAGATAAGAGTCCCACGTTCCAAGAAACGAAGCCGTTACCCCAGCCATTGGTGCTTCGGAAGAAGGTCCAGACGTAGCTTGCGCTGTGCCTCTTGCCCAATGATGCGAAAACGCAGATATATACCACGAACAGTGCGATCTGTAGTACTGTGCAGATCATTTCGATTAGTGGTACCCATTTGAAGGCGAAGATGTTCATCAGTGCTTGCCATATGAGCAAGAGATAGATGACCAAAACCAGGTGCCAGGATGCTGGTTCATAGCTTGGGTGCATGAACGATGCTAGGCTGAGGAAGATTGAAGATGTGAGTTGAGCGATGCTGCACATCAATGACAGATACGCGAACCAAGTCACGTAGCCCTGAAGCCACGTGAGGAATCGTCTTGCTTTAGCCGGCGCGAAAGCCCAGGTCCAATGATACCTAATGCAGGGAGAAAGTCGGTCAGAAAGTATTGCAAGTACTCGATGCTCAACCAACGTACTGTGCTCCAGCAATGGGCTGGATTGACGCCATCTCAGCAAGGGACGCTGCCTGTGCCATTGCTCCGATCCAAGCTATAAGCATGCCCCAGACCATGATCTGTGGGCCCCCAGCGTACAAAGCGAAGGACATGTTAAGGGTCACACCCTCCCAGCATGCCATGTACATGAAGGAGAAAGCGAAGATGGTCGCATATGTAAAGATACGCTGGGAAATGTCAGCTCGAGGCAAACAGCATTTCAATGATCTCAACTTGCCTTGATTGAAGCCACCTTCGTAACGAAGTCGCTCGTGGATGGTTCATGTTGATTTTCAGGTACCAAGACTTCTTCGACAACAGGATGCTTGAATTTCTCTGAAGTTGCAGACATGTTGGTAGGGTTGACCTGCAAGATTTATTAACTGGCTTCGAGTTAAATTTAAAGCTGTTCTAGAAATGTAGAGATAATGATGCTGGAGTCTGTGGAGAACGCTTTGTCGAAATGGGATGTGCTGCCTTTTCAATCATACTATAAATCAGCCCTAATACTATCAACGAGCCATTCTACGCCTCCTTCGATACCATGAGCTGTTCGTGGCGTTCTTGCCCGTTCATGCGACGTGCATATGCGGTGGCTGCTTCTGATACTGCGGGCAATATGGAGTCCACACACACACGCTCGGAAACTCTCGGAGGGGTAGTCGAGCCATTCCAACAAGGCTAGGAGGTAGTCAATGAGTGATAATGAGTCTAGCCCTTCAACATTGCACAGACAGCGGTGCTATCCACGCTGACGCGTAGTCCAAGCGTCACAGATGCCTGGCTTGATCGAGTAATTGACATGTCTGCAGCTATGCATGCTATGGTGTGCATACATGAAGCATATGCTCGGCGATGATAGTGAGTTCACGGTGCACAGTGAGAACTAGGACCATGAAATGATGCTGGTTAGGAGAGAGTGAGCTCGTGGAGAAAGTTGATGACAGTAATCAAGGTTACTGCGGCCCGCCGTGCATACCCGCCCGCAGCCTTACGAAGAGCCTCATTATCTGGCCCCACTGTCTGTGTGGTGCGCACTTGCTGGAGCGATCAATCGTCACCAACAACCAGCTCGCTTCACCAAAATCAGCTAACCAGCGGGGCATTTGAAGCAACACCGCCAGTATTCACTACAACACCAGCGCTCGGCGGACCCTTTGAGGAACTGCACCAATGCAAGCTCGACGTCCGACGAGCGTGCCACTACAAATCGTCCAAATGCCGGATCGCTGAGCGCAGCCCCTCCACCTATTCCCACCCCGGTGCCGAACCACGCGCCGCCATACAGTATGGCCGCCATGGAGCGGCGAAGAAAACGTGAGATGGCATGAGGCAATCGTCGGCGATTATAGCTGACACGGAGAAAGGCGATTTGCGAGAACAGAATATACGAGCTTGGAATGGAGAGAAAGGTGCGGCAAGGGACTGATATATGTTATATCGAGAGCATGGGCAAGCTGACCAGCAGTGGCGCAGATATCTTGGAGGTCCAGGGCTCGCTGGACTCCAACATGAAGAAGAACACAGCATTCATCAAGCGCCTCCGCACTGCACTCACTGCTGCCAACCAAGCCACTTTCCTTCAGGAGATCCGCTCGCTGTCATTACACAAATACCTCACTGAAATTATCTCGGCATGCTACGAGGGTCTCACCAAGCTGAAGGTTGCTGCGGACATCACGGCCGGCGTTGAGATCGTCAGCGCCTTGCATCAGCGTTTCGGACCTGAGGAATTCACCTCGTACCTGGGTTGGTATGTCGGACGCGGACTAGCGACACCGGACAAGGCGCAGCTTAAGGCACTTGCGGCAGACGTGAGAGAGCGGGAGGAGAGGGAGCGCATTGCTAGACAGCGCACGCTGCTCCGTGTCGCTACAGAACTATGGCTGGTAGGAGTTCTCAAGAGTCTTGAAGATATATCCCAGCCAGCCGAAGCCGCAAAGGGGGTCAAACCCACCGATAGCACAACAAAGCCGAAAGTAAATGGAGTTCGAGCAGACACGGCAGATCCAGAGCCATTCCCACTGGAGGTTCTGAAGGACATGCTTGGGCAGGACCGCGAGCACGTCAACTTGCCACTGGTTGTGCTTTTCGTTAAGGCCTTTGCCTGGGATATACTTGGATCAAAAGCGACCAAAGGAGAGCAGCGACAGAAAGTTGCGGAAGACGGCGCTACAAGTGCGGCGAATGCGAATGGAGAGTCGCAGACCTCCACCGAGAATGATGATGGTGCTGTTCCGGACCCACCACTTACACCACCTGCCATGCAGGAACGCTTCCGCAATATCATGCAACGTTACTTCGACGATGTGAAAGCTCACATTGTTCGCGACCAGGAACGTCTTACGAACCAAGGAAAGCGTAATGCCGAAGCCTATGTCAAGTCGGGAGAAGTCTTTGAGGATAGGCAAGCGAACTACGAGAAGGCCGTCAAGGCCCAAGAGAAGCTCGTTGCCAGTGCTCAAACTCTTGCAGAAGTTCTCGGTGCAGAGATGCCAGACCTGTCTGAGAAGGACACTGCGAATGCTGGATTTGAGGGCAGCGTTGGGCTTGTCAAGACTGGTGAGTACCTTCGCGGCCAAAGCGAAGGCGCTGGCATCTGGGAAGACGAGGATGAGCGTCGCTTCTACGAAAACCTCACAGATCTGAAAGACAGAGTTCCAGGCATTCTTCTCGAAGATGGCAAGAAGAAGAAGGACGGAAATGACGAACAGGTGGGCAAGAAGATCGACGAATCAAACGACTCCAAGGACAAGCCAGTCGAGAGCGAAGAGTCGTCTACCGCGATTGCGAACAAGACTGTGGGAGCGCAGGTCGATGCGTTGTTGACGAGACTGCATGAACTTACAACCAAGGATCAAGTGGACCAATTCGCAATCGACTTCTGTTTCCTCAACTCGAAAGCCTCGAGGAATCGGTTGATCAAGGCTGTAGAAGACGTTCCGAAGGGCAGGACTGATCTGCTTCCATTATACGCGCGTCTCATCACCACTCTTGGTCGCTATCTGCACGACATTCCCGAAGCCATGATCAAGTACCTGGACGATGAGTTCCGCAGCTTGCAGCGTCGTAAATCGAAGGACTTCCTTGGGCAAGTGCGAATGGTCAACATCCGCTACATTGCCGAGCTGACCAAATTTGGGGTCGTTCCTGAGCATGTTATTTTTCACTGCTTGAAGGTCAGCCTCGACGACTTTTCCAGGATGAATATCGAGGTTATAGCAAACCTCCTTGAGAATTGTGGAAGGTACTTGTTGCGCAACCCAGACACGTCGCCGCGTATGACCTCCTTCTTGGAAACACTGCAACGCAAGAAGGCAGCACAGCATCTCGGCCAGCAAGAGCGTATGCTGATCGAGAACGCCGCGTACTACGTCAACCCGCCTGAGCGTGCGGCCATTCAACAAAAAGAGCGTACAACGCTTGATCTTTTCGTCCGCAAGCTGGTCTACTCGGACCTCAGCAAGAAGTCTTTGGATAAGGTCATCAAGCAGATCCGCAAACTCCATTGGGAGGAGTCCGAAGTCGTTGACCTCTTGCGCAAGATCTTCGTCAAGCCCGGCAAGATCAAGTTCGGAAACATCTACTTGCTTGGCATGATGCTCGCAGCTCTTTGGCGCTTTCATACGAGCTTCGTGGTCACGGTTCTGGACGAGCTTCTGGAGCGCATCACCGTTGGCCTCGAGGTTAATGACTTCAAGTACAACCAGCGACGCATCGCAGAAGTCAAGTACCTCGGCGAGCTTTATATGTACCGCATCGTTGATTCAGCTTTGATCTTCGATACGCTATACAAGGTCCTCAACTACGGTCACAAGAATGGATATGCTCAGCCCGGCGATGTCTGCCCGATCGATCTTCCCGACGATTACTTCCGTATCCGACTCGCTTGCGCACTGCTTGAGACATGCGGTCACTGCTTCGAGAAGGGTGCCGCGAAAAAGAAGCTGGACTTCTATCTTTCGTTCCTCCAGTATTACGTCAATGTCAAGGACCCACTACCGATGGACATCGAATTTGTGGTTCAAGACACCTTCAACCTACTTCGACCACAGTGGAAGCTCGTCTTAGGCGACCTCTCTGAGGCGATTCGGGTCTTTTCTGAGGCTTGCAAGGTGCACTACCAGACCACTGCCTCAAACCAGGCACCAGAACCGGAAGAAGCAGAAGAGCTGGATGCCGAAGGTAATCTTTCAGGCGATGATCGCGCGGATGGCGAGGAAGATCCGGCTGAAGGCGAGGACGCCAACATCAAGTCCGACAGCGATGATGCTAAAGCGCAAGGTGATGACGACAACGAAATACGAGCTAGTGATTCTGACGAAGAAGAGCATATCGTGGTGACTCGACCCGAAGACCAGAGAGACCCAGAAGCGGACGCCGATTTTGACCGCGAGCTTGCCAAGCTCATGGCAGAGAGCGTTGACTCGCGCAAATTCGAGCGCAAGACGATGTTCGATGTCCCGCTTCCAATGCGACGCAGTGTTCGGGACGCCACTACTACTGCCGCTGAAGACAGCGGTGGTGAGGGTTCAGCACCTGCACCAGCGAATGGAGTGGGCACGATGAAGTTTGCGCTTCTCAGCAAGAAAGGCAATCGCCAGCAGGTATGTGACGAGTCACTTATTCTTCCATTCTTCAAGCACACTAACAGTTTTGCCAGACACGATCGATCGACCTACCCTCCGACTCCTCCTTCGCCGTCGCCATGCGCACTCAGCAGCAAAATGAGCGTGCCGAACAGCAGCGAATCAAGAATCTCGTGCTTAATTACGACCTCACAGATGACCAGACAGATGGTGATTCACCCAGCTTTCATTATGTCAATGCTTCAAACAACAACGTTCGACTTGTCGGTACAGGCTTGCTCAATCAGCGCGGCCTGGTGCTGCCTCGCAACTCTCGACAGAAGAGTGGCGAGGCAAGTGACAAAGAGAACGGCCCCTGCTTAGACACTGCTTCAACTGCTCGACGCGACTCATTGACTGACGAGACAGGCGGTTTCGAATCTCTTCACGGCGCTCCACGATACGACAAGGCAGGTAATACGCGTAGCAGACAGCGCGCGAGAAAGTTACAGTTGGGAGACATCGACTGGTATGGCAACCGTTCTACTTGTACTGCAAAAGAGCCTCGAGAACGCGATGAGAGCCAACAGAGTCTCGACCAATATGTTGTCGACAAGAAGTCGGCAAATGGTCGTGACTCGGGCTCTCGGCGTCGAGGAAACAGGAGAACCAAAGGCTAACAGGCGACATCATCGCCATTGCAGGACGTAACGCCTTGACACAGGACAGAGAAGCTGTCCCTCACCGAATTATACCACACATGATGCTTGAGTCATCATACATTTTTGCCAATGACAGCATATCATACAATGCTGCCCTGCACTGGCTACTCGCCAACCTACTGCCCTCGGAAACTCCACGCCCGCGCCTGCGCCAACGCCTACGCCGACACTGATCTCGACGACGAAGACGACGAGTAAGAGCACGAGCCCTCCCGCAACGTGTGGAGAAAGCACTTGTAGCGACCACAGACAGCGCTCCGAGAGCGAGTCTCGCCTTGTACGAGCAGAGAAGGACTAGCGAAGAGGCAGTACGGCGACGAGAGATCCAAAGGCAGGAATTCGAAAGCATGAATTGCGCGAGCACTCTCACTACAGAGCAGAGCCAAGGATGTTTTCAAGAAGGCTCTACTAAGGGAGATTGAACGGAGGAGAACACATGCTGACCACAGTCACTCATTTTGAGGTCTTTCCTGTAGTTACAAGTCTGATATACCGAGAACAAACACCAAGATTGGTGGATCCGAATCTTCCTCAAGTTCCATGCTTTTTGAGTAATTTACAATCTGTTCCACAGGCATCGTCCCCACCAACCTCAACCTCTTACGCCAACCGATCATTTTCGTAGTGTTCATCAGGTCATTAGGTCATCAAACATCCCTCCTCCCACAATCTTTCCTGTTCACCCTTCTACTGCTCCCCACCACCACTCGTCGAAAAATACCCCTGCGGGCTCACCGGCGAACCCGCCAACGTCTGCTCCATCACACCACGTTTGTAATCACTTCGACTATAACTGCTCTGTGCTCTCTGAAGTGCAGGTCTACTGGCTTCATCGGCAGTCCCGGCGGCAGCTACGGCATCTTGGTAGTTACTGGTCGTCTTGCGTTGTAGAGTTGGTTTGTCCGGGGTGTCGTCGTGGTCGTGGGAACCGGAGGTTGGGGCTTCGGTGGGGTTGGAGCCAGAGATGAGGGTGCGGGTTGCCTGGAGAATAAACGATCAGATGGGGATGGGGGGG
>JAASFE010004772.1:22937-68315 GCA_013365205.1 Pseudocercospora cruenta
GCTTGGTGTAGCGGTGGATGTGGATGCCATGAGCGCGGTTGAGTATTTGTAGACGTTGGTTGTAGTGAGGATTTCTGGAGGCGCTCTGGCAAAATTGGATGGTTGTGAGGCTGTCGTTGCTAGTTTATTGTAGTATCGCTGTCGTGTTGTCTGTGGTATCTGTTGAAAGCTACCAGAGAGGATGGATTGATGGTGAGGGGAAGGTGGTGGGCTTGGAGAAGTAGAGAAGTGTTGGTGTATATCATCAGGATCGTTGAGCGTGGTACTTGCCTTGACTTACAGCTCTGGTGATGGAGGGCGTGGATCCCCTGCCATCCAGCATGAGAAGTGGTGGTATCCTGTATCCTGCCTACTTTGACGTGTTGTGCGAGTCTGGACTTCAGTTTCCCCACTCCCCACCAGTTCTTGCTCTCACATGGAAGTTACCCCTCCGTGACAACCACAGCCAGCTCCTCTGGGCGAGATCGGCTGGCGATGTTTATGGTGATCGAATCGCCAGACTTGACATCTCAACGCTCGCCTCTCGAGTTCTGTGTCCTGTACCACGAGATGGGGACCGGCTAAGGCACATTGCGCAATGCCGCGATGGCGAGAGGGCGGCTGCAGGTTCGCGTCAGACAAGACGAGCCACCAGCATTGGCAGTCGCAAGCCGAGACATTCGAAGTCTCCGATACGGTCTACGGTGTCATGATGTCTAGAACCCTCCACCGTCTTTCACCTTTCTTCATCCTCCTCATCACCACATCCTGCCATCAGCGCTGAGCCACAGCCCATCCCACACACTGCGCCCGCAAGCCATCTCTCGTCAGCACTGATTTTACGAGCCGTGATTGAAGGCACTGCTCCACCATGTCACGCAGGCGCGAGAAGTATCACTGGGAGCGGTGTGGCCATGTCCTGAACAATTTCGCACGCTTATGCACTCCACTCGAAGCAATAGGCACGAGCGCATCAATACCAAGCCTCACGCGAGCAAAAGCCCGCTCATCTTCGCCTGTGTTGATAAGACCGGCCACTGTAACGAGCCGGTTTGCACTTTCCCGCTAGCGAGTACTGTACCACGCTTAGCTGAAGCTGCTGGTTGACGCTCCATCCTCGTGCATTATTTGGCACTCGCACCTCACATGTCGGGACTTGGAAATATAGAGGCTGTTGCCAGCCCTGGAGCCAAGCCATCCACTCCAAGAGCTTTGCACCTTGAGCTAATCGCAAGACTCGAGCTTTCTAGCAACAGGCATCCTTCTACATAGCAACAATCGAAGCAACAAATCCAGTCTCGACGACAGAACGCATGCTCTTCAACGATCCCTTGGGTCTGCATTCTCAAGATAGCAGCACACTTCGTATCTCAGCTAGCTGTTGCCTTCAATGCATGAGACTATGCTCTTTCCACCTTCGCCCGCACTGAGCGAGTGCGACTCGTTGGATGGCATTGACGACCTGGATGCCTTCCTCGCTTCTCAGGGCAAGCTCTCACACTTTCCGACTCCTCCGTCTCAGAAGAAGGATACCATCATCATCAACACAGAGGAGATTTTAGATTCATCCAGCGAGTATAGCTTCGACGACAACATGGACCACGAAAACAGGTACCACGAACACCTAATGACCCCGGTCTACTCCAAAGATGTGATCAAAAAATGCAGACAACAAGCCGACCTGAACGGCATCACAAGTGACTCCGACAACTCAAAGCTCCTCTTGCCGATGATGAATGCGAGAATGCCGCACGAGATCCTTCAGCTGGCTTACAGCATTTTGAGACGCCTTCGAGATCGTAAGTCACCCTCGCGGAACAGAGCATAGAAGCAATGTTCTTGTGGGAAGCTTGGAAGGCCCTAACAATCTACTTAGGACACGAGAACGGACTGCTACCGAACCATGCCTACACAACTGATTGGGACCTCTGGGTCGTTACTGCTTGGATGCTTGCTGCGGACTACCTGGAGGATAATCCACACAATCTTTCCTGGTGGCGCCTTACCTTCTACAACGACCAAGTGGAGCTGCTCACGCTGAGTGAGGCGAAGATCGAGCTGCTGAAGTGCATTGACTGGGCTCTGCACGCCTGCGCCTCGCGTGAGGCCATGTACAACGCTTTCATGGCTATTCCTCCGATGCACGCAGTCTATTCCTCCGAGGTCCATGCCACTATGGCGTCGCGTGTCAACTCCCGAACTCATGAACAAAGCTCGGCACATCGACGAGTGGATTCCGCGGTCGACGACGTAGCCGCACAGCTTGACGAGACGAGAATGGAGTGAGAGTGCAAGGAGTTGTCGCCAAAGCTGGACTGGGCACATTTCAATCGCTTTCCACCAGCTGGATCCAAACACGGGCGTTCATTATCAATCGTTGCACACTGCATGGAGCAAAGGCTTTTGAAGGGGTTTAGAGGTGTTTACGCATTGTTTCATGATACCCACTCACGCAAATCATGAGTTTGACAATCCATATGGCATTCGTATCAGCCATCTGTACATATTCAACATTCACATCATCAACACCAGTCATCTCATTTCACTACGCTGCCATTACACACAACCCACGCAATCCTCATCAACATTATTGAACCATTTCCTCTCACTCAACCCTTCAGCCATCATCGTCCCGTTCATCCTATCCGGTTCTAACTCAAAAACAACCACATCATTTGTTCCACCACCTGTTTTCAGCACCGTGCCCGGCAGATACAAAGATTGCTGAGGTCCAACAATCCAATATCTTCCAAGATTAAACCCGTTGACAAACACCTGCCCTTTGACGCCCGAGGGTATAGAAAGATACGTATCCAAAGCAGAACCCTGAAATGAGGTCGGTGTGGTGAAAGTCCCGTGATAAAACTTCGGTTCTGACGAAGAAACCATATCCAGATCTGGAGACGGGAGAGAAGTCAACGGAATCGTATAGCTCTTCCAGCCAACCAGCATATCCTCTCCTATCGTCACGTTCCCGACGATTCCTTTATTAGGTTGTCGAAGTCTGTCTTCGTAGGGATTTCCGCGGGAATAGTAATCTACTCTTCCTAGATTCTCAACGAGGAGTGAGAGTTCGTCGCCAGGGTTTAAATTTACTGTAATGTTTAATGGATGTTGGTATTGAGAATCTATGATCCCGATGCGCGTTTTGTTGATGTAGACGAGGACTCGATCGCGAGCGCGGTCGCCTGGGTGGATGGTGCCGGAGTAGGTAGAGGTGGAGGTATGGGTGTAGAGGATGAATCCGTAGCCTTGACCGAGGGCTTCCATTGGGACTGGGTAGTCGGAAATGTGAGGGGTGGTGCTGCGAGTGTTGAAGAGGGATGTGTAAGGTTTTAGTGGGAATTTAGGAATGGACATTAGAGGGATATTGGGAGGTGGATTCGGGATGGATTTCTTGGGAAGGTATTTTAGAATTGCTTCGCGCATTGTGTGGTAGAGAGTTGTTGTGCGCCCTGCTTCGTCGATGGGAGCGGAGTAGTCGTAGCTTGAAGTAAAGACTGTTGTTCGATTCTGCCAGAGTGCGCCGTTTTGGAAGCCGAAATTTGTGCCGCCGTGGACCATGTAGAAACTTATTGATGCTGACGAATTTCCGAGGACGAAGTCGATGTCTTTTACGAATTGCGTTACGGCGTCTGGGTCCCGTTCTGTGGAATTGTGGGTATTGTAGGTGCCCCATTGATCTGGTGCGTAGGTGTAGTATTCGCCATCGAGTTGTGGGCCGAGCATGCTTTTGTCGGTGATGTACATGTCTCGAGCTTTGAAGCCGGATACAGGGTCGCCGTCAGTCTCGGCGAGAGCGCCTGGTATGGAGCCGCCTTCGAGTGTCCAATCTACACTGCCATCATTGGTGTAGAGTGGTACTTCGAATAGTCCTTTGAGAATATCGCGGAGAGCCCCGATGTATTGGTGATTGTTTCCGAAAGAGCCATATTCGTTTTCTACTTGGACCATGAGTATGTTGCCTCCTTTAGTAACCTGTAGTGGAGCCAGCTGTTCCGCGAGCTTCGTGAGATAGATCTTGGAGAGATTGAGATATGGCTCATTGAAGTCCCGGACCACGAGGCCAGGGACTTGCGTCAACCAATATGGAAAGCCTCCAAAATCGTGTTCTCCACAGATATATGGACCAGGACGCAGAATCACATTCAAGCCTTCTTCTTGTGCCGTCTTTATGTATGTTGCAATGTCATTCTGAGGCTCGTGGAAAGTCCATTTCCCAGGTTCTGGCTCTAATTGATCCCACATGATGTACGGAAAGATTGTATTCAGCCCCATCGCACGTGCTGTTTTGAGTCGATCCCTCCAGTACTGGTATGGTATCCGTGCCGGATCCATTTGGCCTCCGACGATCTGTATGCTTCGCCGTGGAGTAGAAAATGAGTTGCATTGTATGTGAAAGCAGGAGCCTTAGTAGATTCTGTGAAGGAAGGCGAAGGTGTCGCCGATATGATACATGGCAATAATGCCATGCACCGTAGTATCAAGCGAAGCATCTTTGGCACTTTCTGTACATGAGCTTGAATTGGAGCTTAGCTATTGTGCTTCATACTTTCTGCTTTTGACTGCAAAACAATTTTGGCTGTGATGGAGCAGTCGCGTGGCAACAGTAGCATTCATAATTGTATAGCGTCGATAGCATCTCGAGCGTTGCATATCGAGGTCCCAGTGATCGTCAATACGATACGACTTGCAGGGCCTGGGAGATTTTCCGGCGGGGTGTTGCTCCAGGCGGATCCTTGCCCGTGATGCTAAACATTAACTTGCTGTTGTGGGTGTAACATGACGACACAGTGAAAGACAAGAGACCATGAGACCATACTTAACTGTATCCCAATGTGCTATGCGCTTGATGCCTTCTGCGTCTTGCGGTCGAATTACTGTTTTCGCGAAGTCGTATGGCGCATTTGTGTTGGCATTTAAGGTTTGTATCCTGGGAATGAGGCTCAACCCAAGAGGGAAGAACTCGGGCAAGCCAATTTATCAGGAATCGATCTTGCAAGCCCCGGTAGACGTCGCTTCTCATGGAGAGGGAGAAAGAACGCATATGCTTGATGGGATGCTTTTTTACCGTTGAGACCTGGAGAAGCGTGAGAAGCGGTAAAGCCATAATTGATGATCCTTTCAGTGCGATGCTGCTGGCATCTGCTAACTCCAGGCGCCTCGCTCGAAACAATACTCAATGCCGCCGGGTCTCGTCCTGTTCAAAGTCATTCGAGAGAGCTTCGCATTATCGCAGCCATCTCAATACAAAATAGACGAACACAATGAAGACGACCACACCGCCCCAGAAGATGAACTTATCCTGCTTGGCTCTACGTTCGACCATACGAATGGTGTCACCTGAGATGCCAAGAGTCGTGCCGACGCTGTACAGCTTTCGCTGGGTGTTCTTCAGCATCTCACGCTGGTCGCCTAAATTGCTGAGGACATCACGTCCGCGTTCGAGATACTCATCCAGCACTTGGTTGGAGGAGCTGAAGAAATTGTTCTCTCGAAGAGCATGGCCTTCTCTTTGCTGATCTGCACCAAGGCCGTAAGGCGACTGGTAAGAGCTATAGCTGTTGCCTTGCTGGCCCGGCACGAAGTTTGGGTTGTTTGTCCTGAACAGAGGATTGACATTCTCTCCTCGGCCAGCACCCGATGCTATGCTCGCATCGGCGTATGGGTTCTCAGGAGTCGCAGCAGCATGCGGTCTCCTCCCGAAAAGCTCACTGCGATTGTCGGAAAGCTGTTGGTGTTCTCGCTCGTGCTTCAATTCTGCAAACCAAGATCTGAATTCCAGCAAGTCCGAGCGAAAATTCGAGATGCGCTCTTTGCCCTTCTCGGCCTTCTCAGGCACAAGCTCATCGTTGACTGTGCGCTGATAGTCATCTAATGTTCTCGAAAAAGAGGTCAGGGAAGTTGTGATCTGGCCCTGAATAGCCACGGGGTTCTGTGCGCTGTTATTGGCAAGAGCTTCGAGGTCGGCACGAATAGCTTTGCTCTGGCGGAGAGCCGAGTTGTATAGCGCACTCTGTATGCAGTTAGTGAGATGAAAAGTTCGTTGTCAACGTTGAACATACCATCGTGGCGTATGTGGAAGGTGTGGGAGTGTTATACGACGCATGTTCTTCTTAACAGAAGGAACAGCAGAAATTAGAGTTGAACTTTTGCTTTCCGGGGCGCAACGTGTCGACACGCGCTTCCCGCAACGCCAACGCCAAGCAATTCTGCAGAACGAGAGTATGTACGTCATTTCAAGGCCAAGTTCGTTCATGTTCCTGAATGTCAGACTAGAGACCGAATGCCCGCGACGCTTCGGAGATCAATATGATGCTACAAAGATGACCTGCGACCTACAAATATGAACGAATCGCCCCTGTGCTGAACCTCCGAGAAGTACTATACCACGATGGACTTGCTGCGCCAGATAGTAGCTGGCCCTCGAGCAAGACATCCTGAGGCTGGTCTGGACCTGTGCTATGTTACAGACAACATCATTGCTACTTCTGGACCCAGTGGGACATACCCTCAAGTTGCCTATCGAAACCCATTGAAAGACCTGGTCAAATTTCTCGACTCGAAACACGGGGATCAATGGGCCATTTGGGAGTTCCGTGCGGAAGGCACAGGATATCCAGATGAAGAAGTCTACAACAGGATACGGCATTACCCATGGCCCGATCACCATCCTCCCCCTTTCGCCCTCGTTCCACTGATCATGGGCAGTATGCGTCAATGGCTCAAGGACGACTCTGCCAAGGGAAGAGTAGCGGTCGTGCATTGCAAAGCAGGAAAGGGACGGAGTGGCACAATAAGCTGTAGCTACCTCATCAGTGAGGAAAATTGGACGCCCAAAGACGCAATGCAGCGCTTTACAGATCGCCGAATGCGACCAAACTTTGGAAATGGTATTACCATACCAAGTCAGCTGCGATGGATCACGTACGTTGATCGCTGGACAAAGCATGGAAAGCAGTATGTCGAAAGACCCGTTGAGATTGTCGAAGTCCACGTCTGGGGCCTGAGAGATGGTGTCAAGATTGCTCTCGAAGGATATGTGGACGAGGGCAAAGTGATCAAGACATTTCACACCTTCAAGAAGGAAGAGCGCAAAATCGTTAGGGGCGAAATTCGCAGAGATACAGGTTTTGCCGACGTCGCTATGGAGATGATGGGTAAGAAGAAGACAGAACAAACAGCAGATGCTGGGAAGCAGATAAAGGAGGCTGAGAAGGCGGAAGAAAAGGTGGTCGAGAGACAACCATCTCACGATGACAGAGATGGAGGCGATGTTGTCTTCACGCCATCTAGCAGAGTTGTGCTCCCATCATCAGACGTCAACATCGACTTCGAACGACGCAACAAGAGCAAATACGGCGGTTTCACAATGGTCACTTCCGTGGCCCACGTCTGGTTCAACACGTTCTTCGAAGGCAACGGTCCGGAACAGAAGGGCATCTCGGATGACAGCGGCGTCTTCAGCATCGACTTCGACGCCATGGATGGCATCAAAGGGAGCTCTCGCAAAGGTACGAAGTGCTTCGACAAATTACAGGTTGTCTGGAGAGCCATCGAAAAAGCGCCAAGTGTCAAAGTCGATGAGCCATCTGAAAGCACCGAGCACATTCCACAAGCGCGACCAGCCGACTGGAAGCAAGACGAAAAGTCCGAAGACTTTGAGAGAAAGCTCGGTCTCCGACAAGCAACCTCGGATTCGGCGGATGTGTCCCGCGCTAGCAGCGTGCGAACGGAACGAAATAGTGACAAGGAAGACGTCAAAGACGAGCTGGACACTGTACAGAGCACCGGACCTGATGGAAAGCAGCTTACCGAGGGTTTCAATCACGATCGACCTCCGACTGGAACCAAGCTAGGGAAACTCATCCCCAGCAAGTCTTCTCCCACGAAAGATGCCAGTAAAGAGGACTTGGCATCGCAAAAAGATGGGACTTCTGAAGCACCTTCCTCATCCACAACGCTGGCGGGTACGGAAGCGAACTCCCCTCAGGCGGATCTTGAAGGCAGCAAGCATCATGACCACACGATAGGTCACATCAAGTTGAGCAAGAACACGACTACCAGTTCATAGTATGACAGGATGTCGCGTCGCTCAATCATATCTAGCGAGGCGTTCGGGCATGATCGGGTGGCGTACTGGTGAATGAGACGAACAGGACTGAGAGACGATAGATTGTCAGTAGATACCCCATTATACATTATTCATGGCTGGCCAGAGCTCTATCTCTATTGTTGTGCAATTCCTCCCAAATAGATCCATCTATATCTCCCAATTCACAACAGCTTACACCTGCTCTTTGGCAATCTCCTCCATCTCCCGCTCAACATCTCCACAAACCTCTTCAATAAATTTCTCCTCGTCATCCACACCCAACATGCCCGGCCACCAAGTCACACTCAACATCAAATCCCCATCTTTCGCGCTCGCCACGTTCACACTGAACGGCGGACCTATCCCATTCGCAGATTGAGAGAAAATCATGCCCTCTACCTGATAACCTTCCTCGTTTCCTTGCTGTCCATCGAAAACTCCCAAATTACTTATCTCAAAACTCACATCTGCTGGCAATTTCGAGTTTCGGATCGTCCATTCTCTGAAATTTGATAAGTACTTGAGGAGGCCGACGGTATGGTCTTTGGTAGTTGATGAGGATGCGGCAAGCTTTCGTGTCAATTGGGCAGTTGAGGTCCAGTCCAGATCTGTACTAGAAGGCGTTGTGATGGTTTCAGTGATGGCGGAAACGTAATTGGCAATGTCATTCTCTCCTTGGCCGATAGCGCGACGGAGATCCATTGCTGTTTGTGCTAGGAATGTGGTGTGGTTCTGACCACGTTTTGAGAGGGCTCTCGCTAAAGCTCGAGCGAAGAGGTGGTTGAGTAAGGCTGTGAGGCGGGTTGATTGTTTCTTGCATACGGATAAGGTTTTCTTGAGGGTTGAGGCGGAGATTGAGGTTAGATGGACGGACGTTGGAGGGAAGAAGGAAGTTGAGGAGAGCTCTGGTCGTAGTGGACCGGCGAGCCATGCGTTGACTGGTGTTTCTGAGCTGAAGCCGAGGAGATTGGAGAGTGAGGAGGGAAAGTATTCTTTTATTACGGGACCGAGAAGGAAGGACCAGGATATGCTGAGGTGTGAGTCCATGGGCGGTAGAAGTTTGAGATCGCGAGGAACTTCGTATGTGCTGCTAGCTTGTACGAATTTCGGCTTCGGGTTCTTGAGGGCGCGTAGGAATGTTTTGTGAAACGCATAACCAGACATGCCGTCCATGAGATTATGCGAGCAGGCGAATGCGGCATGAAATCTGGTCGGAGGAACGCTTCCAGTCTTCGGGCTGGCGATTACTAGGCGCCATTGAGGTTGATCGCGAGTAACGATCACTGGCTCGTTATGCAACTTTGAGATGATGCCTTCCAGACTAGACCGAGTTGCGTCTGCTTCGAGAAAGTCGAGGTGATGATTAATGTCTATCGTATCAGCTCGTTTGAGCTTTGGCTGCTCAGTATCGGCATCTTGTATCACGACGCCGAGTACTGGATGCTCTGAGATGCAAGCACTAATAGCCTCCACGATGACTTGTCTAGATGGTGGCTCTGAGCTGGTATATGTGCCTATCGTGATGATGTTGTTGTAGAGCTTGAGATCTTCTCGGATGATACAGCGTTTCTCGTTCAGTGCAGCCGCACGTAGTGTTCTCGTCTGCTGAGCCATAATTTTTTTGGGACTCTTAGTGAACGCGTATCGGACGCGCTCACGGTGGAATGGCTTTGAAGCAGCGTGTATGGATGCAAAAGTTGCGGGCTTGAACGGTCTGTAGATGCATCCCGAACAATCCTGTTGCCTGAGATCCTCCTGTGTTCGTAACCTATGGACGTGAGGGTGTGAAGTGGATTCGAAGTCTGTGCTCGGAAATTGAGTTCAAGGACCCACTTTCACGAAAGTGACGCGAGCTTTGCTCTTTCTTCCAGAACTTCCATCTAACAACTTCATGCACATCATCTATTTCTCGAGATAATATCCTAGCTTGCCTTCCTTCACCTCCAGCTCCGTCAATCCGTTGCCCATAAATCCAAAACGATTATGCTTGTCCAGGTAAGCAATATCGAAATCCTCGCTCCGGAACGCGTCCAGCATCTCACGATAGTGCAGGACGCTTCCTGCGTACATCGCAGAGATCTTCCCATCTGTTGTGCCTTGCTTGTACCATGATCTACATCCAGCAGACCAGACCATCCTCTCCATGAATTTCTGAGTGTAGTCGTTGTACTCTCGAAGTACGTCAGGCTTGACGATCACGGACTTGATCCCTTGTGCAGCAATCTTGGAGCACCATTTCAGCATGTATTCGGCCACACTATCGAGCATCGCAAAGATACTCCCGTGTCCGACTGGACTATTTGGACCCGTGAACTGCGATCTCTGGTTAGTGTGACGAGCAGAATTGCAGAAATGGACATACCGAGAAGTAATTAGGCATGTCCGGAGCATGTATGCCCAGATATGCTTCCGAGTCATCCTTCCAAAGGTCTTGCAGAGTCACACCATTTCGCCCTGTAAGCTCGAACGGAGGCTTATAGCTGACATCGAATCCAGTCGCACAGACAATTACGTCGAATGGTGTAGTCTCTGGTCCAACATCCGCAGGAGGCTGAAAAACGATGCCCTTCTCGTTGATCCCAACGATAGATTCGAAGCGGATTTTGACGTTGTCAGCCTGCAGAGCATCAAGATAATTCTCTCCAGGAGTGATCCTCCGGCACCCGACAGGCCAGTCTGGCACAAGTCTCCTGGCCAGCTCCGTGTCCCCTCCAAGCTTCTCCCTCATGATATTACCAAAGGTCTCCTTTACCCATTTCGCATGACCACCGTCCTTGTAAAACATCAAGAATGACGCATTCAGCGCATGCTCAAGGCTCTGTCTCATCTCTTTCAGCTCCTCCGGCTTCGCCCGCCATCGCTGCTTCTGCTCTTCTGAGTATGAAAAGTTCTTGCCTTCTGGTGTGAACTCAGCAAGGAAGTTCGGTATTATCCATGTGGGCGTACGAATATATGTATCAATGCTCTTCGCAGCTGGTTGCATTTGCGGCAGGATCTGAACCGCCGAGGAACCATTACCGATCAGACCGACTGTCTTCCCTGCCCAATCGATGTCCTGCCAGCGTGCGCTGTGAACGATTTCGCCTTGAAACTTGTCTAGTCCGGGAATATCTGGCCATTTCCAACGATTCAAGAAACCTGCTCCATTCACAAGTACATCCGCTTCATCATGGATGATCTGGCCATTTTGCTCGATGTCGACTTCCCACTTGCTCTTTTCATCCGACCAGCGCGCACATAGCACTCTGGAGTTTAGCTGCACGTATTCTCGCAGACCAAAATCATTCGCCGTCTTCTGAATATATGCTTGGATTTCTGGACCTGAAACGTAAAACGAAGACCAATCTGGATTTGGCGCGAAAGGGAAGCAATAGATATGTGCAGGAATATCACAGGCAACACCTGGATAGACATTTTCGTACTGCTCTACGAGTCAGTAATATGTCCATCTCGCCGAGACCTCACTCAACTTGCCCATGTTCCTCCTATCTCTGGATTTTTCTCATAAATTGCGAAATCCAGGAATCCGTAATCAGCGCCGTACTTGTGCTTATAAGCAAGTGTCAAGTTCGAGAACCCTGCACCAATACCGATCATGCGAAGTTTTCGACGTGTGAACAGCGGCTGGTCAACGACTTGAATCTCAGAGGGCGCCATGATTTTTGGTGCTGCGGGAATCGTGAGCGCAGGAATTTGTCCGGACGGCCAACTCTTTTATTGCCCTTTCGCGTGCACGACACCGGTTCGGATACGAGATCTGGCCCAATGGGCCCATTAGACACACGGCAACAGCTTCAGCTTATGCATCTCGATCGATGCTCTCTCATACCAAGATGGCTATTCCAGATAGGCTTTTATACTATCTTCGAAATGCGCCGAGGATCAAATGCGGCACAGCAAAACAACGCGTGCACGCGAACAGAGCCTCACGCGTATCCAATTCTGACACGAACATGGCACCGACTCACGAGACAAGCCAAGCACTTCGATCTCCACATCCATCGGTACAAGCAGCAACGAAGAAATCCATAATCATTACAATGTTGTCTACAGGACTGGTTTCCTTTAGAAATACCTCAACGAAACGTCCATACCACTTTAACCCGCAATATGAGTGCCGTGAAAACCAAGCCCTACGGCCGCGCCGACTTCTGCTCTGCCCACTTCTTTCAAGGTCTTAGCGTCTAGGCAAAGCAGGTAGCTGGTTCCTTGCTCTCCATCCAGGACGCAACTCAACACCCAGCCACCGTCTTCTCGGTGGCCACGAGCAGGGTCTGCAACGAAGATCGGCTCTCCAGGTGTGTGCTTGTCACGACACCAGCTTGTGCTCTGCTCGCTCGCAATGTCCAGCTTCTGGATGGAATCATAGAAGCTTGACTTGCCATTATCGCGGATACTATACACGAATCGATGGGGCTTGCATTTATACGCCGGATTGATCGTCGGCAAATCGCCATTGTATGGCAGGAACAGCTCTCTTTCCGCTTCGGCTGGCTCATCCTTGGTAATGTCCCAAGTCCCCGGGCTGTTGATGTCTCGAAGCCTGTAACGAGCCATATGTGACTTCTTGACTCCCGCCTTCCCAGCGGCAGAGGCATTCGAAACGAGATTCTCATAGTAAATGCCGTGTAGCATCTCTAGCGACGCATACTCTGCCAAATCGCAAAGTATGTCGACTTCACCATCCTTGGTCTCCTCGAAGGCGTTGACGGTGTGGAACGCGAACATCGCAGGACTTGTGAACCTCTTGACGAGCCCTTTGCCGCCTTTCCGGTCTACCACCAGCCATTGCACTGGCACATTCTTGTCAAACGGCACAATTGCGTCCAGAAAATTCCTCTCCCACAAGACCTTCAGGCCGCCTCCTCCAAAATGTGAATTCCATACGCACAGCACAACATAATTTTCTGTCAAGAAGAAGGCATGGATGTAAGCAGCTTGAATATCAGGCGCACTGAATGCGGCCAGGACATCGGTCTCTCCAGTCTTGGCGCTTGTTCTGAATACTCTATACGTAGCAAACCGGCCAAACTGCAAGTTGAAATTGAAACAGTCTCCGGTCACAGGATCGAATTGAGCGTGAGCGCAGGACAGCGGGCCCTTCAGCTCTGGGTTCAATCTGGTTTGGTCCGTCACCCCAACTGGCTCCAAGGTCTCCCGGTCGATACGCTTGAGCTGGAAGTTGTCTGTTCTGGTTTCGAGAAGTCCACTGTTGCCATGCACTGGAACATGTACAGTAACACCAGCATTGACATCGGCCGCCGTCGGCTCAGATGCATTGGCTGAGAAGAAGATGGCTTTCAGCTTGCCAAAGAAGCCTTCGCAAGGGTCACGTTTCTGCGCGAATGTGATCTTGTCGGTATGGCCGCTTTTGCGAACTTTCTCAAGGAATCGATCGCATTGTCGTCTGGAATTGTATACGACTTTACAACTTCCGTTGGCTTGTGGTATCAGTTGGAAACGATAGACTTGCGTGAATCCATCGAACCAGTGCGAGAAGCTGAAGTTGCCATGTTTGTATGACGATGGACCTGTGCGGTAGAGTGTGCCGGCCAATGCTACCGGTATCTGTCCAGTCACCGGAAGTTCAATCGGCTCGCGCTGCTCAGTCTCAACTTGGAACTGCCATCACAGCATCGCAGGTCAGTGTAAGCACGCCCTATCTTGGAGAGCCGACATACTCCTGAAGCGTTCGGCCAGCCGTGCAAATGCTCTTGGGCTTCGGTCATCTTTGGTCCGTATGATCCTCTTCTCGAATCTAGACCCGTTCTATTCGGCAAAATCGATGGGGAGTAATTAGAGCACAACGAAATGAAAGAGCTTACAAATTTGCCGTACACTATCAAGACTTCAGTCGTTAGAAGTACCTAACCATCTTCGGCCGTACGCCTTCAAAACGGACAGTAGTATCTACGACCTCAGCTAAGATATCACACAATCTCCTCCTTGGCATATACGAAAGTCGCCGCCATCCCGAGGTACTCACGTCGGTACAACGCAATCACAATCAGGAAAAATATCATTGGTGATGGCGTAGCACCTCAACTCGAGTGAATCTAGCGTTGGACGACCTTCAAGGGTCTCAACTACCCTTGTCTCGGCGCGAAATATCCTTGCTGATCGTCTGCCGTCTACCCTGGTCCCTGATCGCGAAGCGCCAGCATTTCTCCGGACCAACCTCCACATACCACGTTCTGGTCTAAAGGCTTATCGCTGCTTGAAATTTATGGTGACACCACCAGCCAGTGCCCGTGACGAATACTTTCAACCCTGGACCATCCGGCTGGGTCCTGATTTCGGCGTGTTTGGTGGCCGAGCCCTAAAATGTACCGTGAGCGCGAGATGGTCTCAACGTGCTGCTGAGTCGTGTCAGACGGTACGAGGGTTGTTGGTGACTCGTTGAGTGTCTCAGTTAGTGACTGAAGGTATAGCATGTTAAGCGTGTTAATCTAAGCTTGTGAAAGCGAGGCAATGGGACACGGCCTCTTGAGGCGTATGCAATCGTTTTCAGGTTCATTGGCTACTGTGAGTCGATGTGTCGAAGCGTTCGATGCTCTCTATTTCGGTTTTTGGAAGGATGGCAGGGCATCGAGATGACTCATGTTGAGTCGTATGACTTTAATCCTACCGTTCGATAGAGTCTCACAATCGCATTCTTCACTCGCAATGAGCTCAATGTTTATTGCAATATTGGTCTATTCATTAACAGCGATGTTCAAGTATGGGCATAACCCACCAAAAACATGGCCATTGACTTGATGCCAGGCCTCGCTCATACTCAGCATCAGTCGTGGTTGCTTGCTCCATGGTTGTCTCCATGACATGCATCTTCCTAGCCACGAGAGCGGACCACAAGAAGCGTTTCAGCCCGGTCGTCGTCTCAAAAAGGGTGTTGGACAGGAGGCCAAGAGTGCGAGATCTTGGCTCTTGCGCTGCTTGCCGGAAAGCATGGTGCTGCAACCCTATCAAGATCCCGATCATTATTGTGTAGCTTATATAAATGCTGTGTGCATCCTCAGAATTGCGACAATGCCTTCTTGGCGCACTTTTCGATTCCTGTGGCAATCTTCCTGGAGTTCACATCGTCCCGCGGCACATCGTGTCCACCGGAATGAAAAACGACTTGTGCGAGGGACTGTTCGCAAGTCTTGCTGAGCTGAACACTCTGGTTGTAACAGATATCTTGCTGGCCGATAACATGTAAAGTCGGAACATCGATGTGGCCAAAGGATCCGATCGTTCGAGCGAGCTCATCGGCTGTCGCTGAGCTGGGCGGAATCAACGCTGCGCAAATAAAGACGGCAAATTTGATATTTCCTGCTGACTGTGCGAGGAGAGAAGCTGTAACTGAGGCGCCCTGCAGAACGTCAGTACAGGACGATGAGTGCAGAATGCCCGGAACGACGATACCTGACTGAAACCCATAATGGCATCATATGGTCCGTCCTCCTCGATGACTTCCCGCACATAGTCGACAGCTTCTCGCATCTGCTCTGGCGTATACCAATCGAAAAAGCAGTAATGTGGTGGCGGATACACTCCTTCAATCCCTGGGCCGGGCGCACTGTCGTTGGGTGCCTCGAGATAATCGAAGGTCCACGTCGGAGGAAGAAAAGCTCTGAATGAGCCTAGTGACTATCAGCGTCTATTCAATATCAAAGAGCGAGAGATTCCGTACTCGTCTGGCTTTCCATGATTTCAGGACTGGCGCCTTGTCCGTGGAGGCAAAGCACACGCATATTGGCGACGCTGTGGCAGAGTATTGCTCGGAGTATAGGTGAAAGATTCAGATTCGTTTCGCTGTGCAAAGTTCCTGTTTCCCCTCACACTGCTGAGCTCTATCAGTATTGAAACCGTGTAACTGGTGTTGTGGAGATGGAGTTACCACCCCTGCGCATGAACATCGGCTGACGACTTCGCGAATGCTGCGCTTCAATACGCCACCTAGATTCAAATGCGCCGCGGCGAGATTGCTTAGTATGCCTGGTCATGTGTTTACATGCGAATTGGCGGACGGAAGTGCGAATCGCACTATAATGCTTCATCGAAAAGCTCACTTGCTATATTACTCGAAGCTCCCATGCGCACTGCGAATTGGTCTAGCCCAAGCGATTGAGAACCAACACATCGACCAAAGCGACACTCCGGATTCAGCGCATTACTCGAGCTATCAAGATGAAGATCCTCGTTTGTCATGGCTACGGAATGTCTTCCGAGATCTTGGAGCAGATGATGTCCTCTGTGATTTCGGCCATAGGCCGACATCATGAATGGGTATTCCTCGATGGCGAAGTCACAGTCAACAGATCAGGTATGGCGACGATCATGAACTCGTGGGTAGATCCGGATAGTGGCTAATGTGCCACAGCAATGGCCGAGTTCATCCCGGGTCGACATCTTTCGTACTGGGATGCTTGGGGTGCCGAGGGCTTGAAGGCGGCATTCGAGCTTATGGAAGATACAATCGAAGAGAAGGGTCCCTTTGACGGAGTGTATGGGTACAGTCAGGGTGGCGCGTTCGTCCTTGGCTACCTGCTCCAAACACTGATCGACCATCCGGAAAAGCCGTTACCATTCAAATTCGTCGCATTCCAGGGCACAGCAGCAGCATTATCCTCAGATCCAGAATACAACAGCGCAGAGATCATGAGCGCATTGGACAAGCTCAGTGAGAAGGAAAAGAAAGAGCTTCACGATGGCTTCATCTCCCGGCAGGGCCACAAAGATCCTCGTACATTCGACGCCGTCAAGGACGGCCGTATCCAGGGTAGAGACAAGGAGATCTTCGTAGCGCTCATCGACATGGTTCAATCATCGCTTGGCGCACGCAACTTTTTCGGCATCGACGAGAGCGACGGTACGAATGCGATAGATCCGGACAGCTATGGTCTTGCCGACTTTCCACGATTCTTCAACCCGGTCTACACCAAGCAGCGTATTCCGATACCGACCGTTCATATTCGAGGCCATTTTGATGATCCTGCTGCCACGCGACTGGCGGAAATCGCTCAGGAGCTGTGTGACCCTAGCAAAGTTCAGTTGGTGAAGTACAATGGCGTCCACGAGCTGCCCACGAAAGAGCCAGATGTTACGAATATTGCAAGAGCCATTGAGAAGGCGTATGGAATGGGTCAGTTGCTCTCAGTTGCAGTGTAGATCATTCATGTACGATGTTGTGAGGTCCAAGAAGAGAGACGTTACGTTTCAACGAGTAATCAAGATCGGCCACTACCAAGATTCAGGCCATCGCCAAGCCACCGGCCACACCTCTTCACTCTTCGAGCAATGTGTACTCTCACTACCATACATCGACTTCTCCTTCTACCTACTTGACAGAATAGTCGCGTAGCACTCACCACTCTCATTACTCAAGTGCTCATCTGCGCCAATCGACACCAATGCGGTACCCGTCGCTACGATGCCCGAGAATAGAACACCAGCAAACACAAGAGAGCAAGCTGTAGTCAGAGCGATGGCATTGAACAGGCTGGTCTCGCCGCTCAGATGATGCCGGGAACGTTGCATATGGCAGCCTGGTCCTTTCTCTGGTGCTCTGGACGCGTCATTTGTGTGTATAGATTATTTGTCTTTGACACAGTGCAGATACCTGGCCATCTCCTCTGATCCGCAGATTTCCCGTAAGCAGGCCGTACCGTGTACTCCTGTCTACCAACCGTCCTCGCCGCAAGACGACTTCTCAAGACGCTTTTCGGTAACTATTAGAGGTACCTTCTACTCGGGAAGAGCTGAGCTACTGCGACACACGGTGTCTGGCAGAGGCGTGCGGGTAGCGGCAGATCCACTTTGCAAGAACACGCCGCGGGCCTTTTGATACACGTGCCGCCCACGCGAGATGAGGACTTTCTGCGTGGCTGTGGGACTGTGGTACTCCCGGAGTCTGATGCATGAACTACAGATCTGCTTTCGCGGAAACTGTTCGTACCTGTATCTCGCATACTATCTCGCATACAAGGATATGGCACCACGGCGAGTTGCTCTATTCTTGGCATCTTTCATGTGCTGAGCTAGTGTATTCTGATCGGCTGGATTGTAATGACTAGCACATGAGTTTCATCCGAGCGGTGATCTCTGGGCATGTCGCTATGTCGCAGTGGACATGGGCTTCTCGCAATGCTCTGTACTGTCACAACATTTGCACATCTAAGCGGCTGGCGTAAGATGACCAATGTCACAAATATGGCCGGGACTAGTCTCACATACAGCTGGAGTGAGGCTTCTCCGTGATAGAGTCTCCATACCTCGAGCAATCACGCCGTGGACAAGGTCCGGAGATGGCAACAGCTACACTTTAATACAGCACTGATGCGCAATCCTCAAACAGCAGCGAGCCCTTCACCTCTCTCCAGCATATACCCTACACGAGCGCAGCCCGCGACATCTTTGCGTCGCCACTATCGAATCACAGCTCGCCACAATCCAGGGCTGCCTCCGTCCACATTCTTCTTCTCTTTTCTCGTTGTTTACGACTGACCATACCCTGCCATATCTTTAATCTATTCTTAGCTGGCCCTGGGGGTCTACATCACAGACATGGCATGCAACACCGATGACAAGCTTATGGAGCCTATCGCCATTGTGGGCATGGGTATGCGTTTCCCAGGCGAATCACACTCGAGCGATTCCTTCTGGGACCTCCTTTCGAAAGGTCGTGATGGCTGGCGGACGATGCCAAAGCATCGATGTAAGTTCTATCTGACGCAAGACTCTACGTATGACTAACTAGACCACTTCGCAGTCAACCTAGATGGCTACTACCATCCCGATGGAGCGCGTGCAGGTTCTGTAAGCATTCCATCCCTGGCATTGCTAGCATGCATTTACTGATGGCTTGGCAGGTCTTTGTCAAAGGATCGCACTTTCTCTCAGGCGAGTATGAGAAAAGTGCAAAGCAATTCGATGCTCCATTCTTCAATATTACCGCATCAGAAGTGGAAGGAAGCGACCCGCAGCACTTGCACATGCTGGAGGTCTCATACGAAGCACTCGAAAATGCTGGCATACCAATGCAGTCAGTCATCGGCTCAGACACGAGTGTCTACGTCGGCTGCTTCACCCGCGACTGGGAAGCCAAGGGTGGCCGAGACCCGTACACAGGACCTTTCTATGCAGCGACAGGTAACGGCATGTCGATGCTTGCCAACCGTGTCTCTTGGTTTTACGACATGCGCGGTCCAAGTATGACCATCGACACTGCTTGCTCTTCATCTCTGTACGCTGTCCACCTTGCATGTCAGTCGCTACGCACAGGCGAGGCGAAGATGGCCATTGCTGGAGGCACAAATATCATTTGCGATCCCTGCTACATGCGCGATCTTACCACTATGGGTTTTCTTAGCCCCGACGGACGATGCCATTCATTTGACCATCGTGCAAACGGCTATGGAAGAGGCGATGGTATTGGGGCTGTGGTCCTGAAGACAATCAGCCAGGCGCTCAAGGACGGCGATACTATTCGCGCTGTCATTCGTAACACCGGACTCGGACAAGACGGCAGGACTCCTGGTATCACTATGCCAGCCCCAGAAGCCCAAGCAGGTCTAATCAGACTGGTTTACAAAAATGCTGGCCTGACAATGGACCAAACTGCTTACTTCGAGGCTCACGGCACTGGTACTCCGATTGGAGACCCTTACGAGCTTTCAGCACTAGGTGCAACTTTCGGAAAGACTCGAGAATCAACCAATCCACTCTATGTCGGTAGTGTGAAAGCCAACATTGGCCATCTCGAGGGCGGCGCTGGTATTGCCGGTCTCATCAAGGCGGCGCTCGTCGTTGAACGAGGCGAGATCCCACCCCTCGCTGATTTTGAGAAGGTCAACCCTCGACTCAAGTTGGATGAGTGGAAAGTCGCTCTGCCATTGCAGCTCACTCCTTGGCCAGTATCTGGCGTCCGAAGGGCATCAGTAAACTGCTTTGGCTACGGAGGTGCTAATTCACATGTCATTATCGATGACGCCTACCATTTCCTTTCAGAACACGGCTTGAAGGGTCACCATCAGACGATACTGAGTCCCAACGATGTGCCAGAGATTTCTGATGGCTCCGACTCTGGTTTCAGCTCATCTGGAGCATCCACTCCTGGTGACAACACTGACAGAGAGCTGTCGAGACCTTTGCTGATGGTGCTTTCCTCCGTCGATCAGGCCGGTCTAGGAAGAAGTGCTGCAGCATTGACAGACTTCATTTCTCAGCAAGCAGATCACGAAGCTCAGAAGAAGCAATTAGAGTCGGGTTCCTCAAGCGTGGACATGGAATCTTTCCTGCCAGATCTTGCGTACACTCTGTCTCACAGACGATCTACATTCGACCACCGCACCTTTGTCGTAGCCCGTTCGGCCAGCGAGTTGCAAAGCCAACTTTCTGCTCCTTTGTCCAAGCTGCGCCGAAGCGCCAAGAACAGTAATCTCTTCTTCGTTTTTACAGGACAAGGAGCGCAGTGGGCAACTATGGGCAAGTCACTTTTGGCTTTCGACACATATCGACGTAGCTTGGAGCGTGCTCAAGCGCAGCTTAGCCGGCTTGGCTGTGCTTGGAATTTGATTGATGAGCTTTCAGCCACGAAGGAACAAAGCCGTATCGACCAACCAGACTTCAGCCAACCTCTCTGCACAGCACTTCAAGTTGCGTTGGTCGATCTGCTTGAGGAATGGAACCTGAGGCCAAAGTCTGTTGTCGGACATAGTTCAGGCGAGATTGCTGCATCCTACGCGGCAGGTTTCCTGACACATGAGCAAGCTGTGAAGGTTGCATACTGCCGTGGTCTCTTCTCAGCCGACGTCAATCGCCGCCTTGGGGAAAAGCGCGGTGCTATGATGGCTGTCGGTCTTTCCGAGGCCGATGTCAAGCCCTACCTGGATCAAGTCCCGAAAGAGTCCGTCGTCGTGGCCTGTGTCAACTCTCCCAACAGCGTTACTCTTTCTGGAGACGAGCTATCCATCAACGTCCTTGAGAAGACACTCCAAGATGCCTCCGTCTTTGCGAGGAAACTGCGAGTCAAGACTGCATACCATTCGCCACACATGCGGGTCATTGCGGACGACTACCTGGCAGCAATGGACGACATTCAGCAGTCAACAGAACCGCCAAAGGCAACAATGTTCTCCTCGGTCACAGGTGGCACCATCCTCAAGGCGGTCGATGTTGACGCATCCTACTGGGTCAAGAATATGTTGGGATGTGTCAGATTTTCTGACGCGGTCCAGGCATTGCTCACTCAGCCTGCTAATCCAAATGCAAAGGGTCGTCGTCGAGCTCCTGTCGTATACTCTGGAATGGTCGAGCTTGGCCCAGCGGAAGCTTTGAAAGGGCCACTGCTCCAAATATTGAATGCAACAGACGGAAGACTGGCCTCCTCCTTGCCGTATACGGCACTCCTGTCGCGCAACGTTGATGGCGGTCAGTCCGCTCTCACAGCGGCCGGGAAACTATGGGCTTCAGGACTTCCTATCGACCTCCACCGGATCAACTTCCCAACCGAGCCGGAGCAACCTCTCCAGTCACTGGCCTGTCTACCACCGTACAAGTGGAACCACAAAGTCTACGAGCACGAAAGTACTTACGGCAAGACCGTGCTTCGACGTGCCAAGCCTCGAACGGACTTGCTTGGCTTCGTGGATGAGACTGCAGATGAGACCGAGCCTCGATGGCACAACTACATCCGCCTGACAGAGCAGCCTTGGCTCGGTGACCATCGAGTACAGAATATGGTCTTGTACCCAGGTGCAGCAATGGTTGTTCAGGCAATCGAGGCTGCGCGGACTCTTCAGGACGGATCGCGTCCGCTCAAAGCTGTCGAAGTTCGTGACATTGCTTTCAAGAAAGGTCTGGTCATTCCAGCAGGCGATGCTGCAGCAGAGACTGCGATACATCTGAAGCCTGAACAAGTGCCATCGAGCGACGAGACTGCTTGGTCTTTCAGTGTCTTCTCGAAGACTGGTGAAGATCCGTGGAATGAGATGTGTACTGGATCCGTGTCATTACTTTACAACGGCGAAGACTACGGCGAAAGCGTGCGCCAATGGACATCCGAATCCAGCTTGTACGACGACATTCGGAAGCGAGCCTGCCGCGTGGTCAAGGCCGCCACTTTCTACAAGCTCTTCGACGACAAGATGAGCCTTCAGTACGGTCCACTTCATCGCAACGTCACAGAAGCTACCGCCGGGTTTGGCGAAGGCTACGGAGTGGTGACGATTCCTGACACGAAGTCGGTCATGCCTTCCCAATTTGAGTACCCACACCTCATCCATCCTGCGACTCTGGACTCCATCTTCCACATGCAAGCACTTGGCTACCTTCACAGCTTGTCAGGCGACGAGTCACTTGTGCCGATCAGCATTGACAAGATCTTTATCGCTGCGGATGCTCCTACAGAAGCTGGTACGCAGCTTAAGGGGTACTCGAAAGGCACACAAAGCTCTTCTGGCGACACAGTCGGTGACATTGTGCTTTCAGATGATGCTTGGCAAGAGCCCAAAGTGATCGTTCGAGGCTTTCTCTCAAGAGACATCTCTGCTGCAGCACCATCCTCTGCTAGCGCCATCGACAACGCTCCCCGAAAGTGCACTCGTCTGGACTACGTGCCTTTGCACCCGGAAGAGTCATCGGGCTCCTCTACACAGAGCGACTATGGCGTTGAGCTTGCATCTCCAGGATCGAGACTTGACCAGCTTATTGTCTTGCATGCATCCACAGAGTCTCTTGATCTACCACTTGTCGTGGCTGAGATCAGTGCGAGGCTTGCTACGTCCTGCGAGCAAATTGTGCAGATGCATCCCGAGCAAGTGACTTTCGGCGAAAAGTCCAATGTCAAGGACAAGACAGTCTTGTCATTGCTCGAAGCCGAGGAGAGCTTTGTTGATGGATGGTCGGAGAAGCAGTTCTCATGGTTACGCGACCTCGCCTCGACAGCCGAGACAATCATGTGGGTCACTCGTGGTGCAGACGTTGGCAGTTCCGAGACCATCAAGTTCAGTGCCACCCTTGGTCTGCTTCGTACAATCCGCGTCGAAAAGCCTCAGCTGCGACTCTTCCAGCTGGACCTGGACACCACCTCTGCACTGTACTCAGACAATAGCATTGACTTGATCGTCGATGCTTTCGAGACCTCTGTGCTCTCAACGTCCAAGGCAGTGGAGCAAGAGTTCGTGCAAATTGGCGACAAGCTACATGTGCCACGCCTGGTCACTGATGAGAGCTTTCATGCAGAGCTCAAGTCGGGCGCTGCGAACAGTACACCCATACTACAGGCCCTTACCGCCATGCCATATCCTGTTCGCGCTGTGGTTTCACAGGCCGGCAGATCGCTGTGCTTCGTCAAGGATGACCAGTACGAAACAGAACTTGCTGAAGATGAAGTAGAGGTCGCTCCATGCGTCACAATGCTCGATGCTGCCGCTTTCGAAGCAGGTGGATCTCTCGGCCGGGATGCAGTCGGTACAATCACCGCCGCTGGAGCTGCTGTCAAAGACTACAAGGTCGGCGAGAAAGTCCTCGTGTGTGCAGCTTCGTGCCTCCGCACCCGCCTGAGAGTCAAGACTAGCTTCGTTCGCAAGCAACCTGATTTCATCGGTGACGCAGTAGCTGTCACTTTGCCATCGGCTTTGACCTTAGCTTGGCTGTCTCTGCTTGAGCTTGGTTTCCTCAAGACCGGCGAATCAGTTCTCATCGCTGCTGAACCAGATGCCACTACTGGAGCTATGATCTATCTGGCTCAGCATCTTGGCGCTAAGGTTTACGCATCATTCACCACTGCTTACCATCACCGCTGGCTTGTCGAGCAAATTGGCTTGGAAGAGGACCAGGTCATCAAAGCGGATCGTGGCGACAATTTCAAGGAGACCCTCCTTCGTCGTAATAAGGGCAAGGGTGTTGATGTTGTCGTGACTTCCAACGCCCACCAATCCTTCAATGTTCTGGCTCCTTTCGGAAGATGCGTGTGTCTTGGACCCAACCAAACGCTTTCGAGCACGGCACAGTTGGCACTTGGTGTCTCGATCCACAATCTGGACATTGAACACTTCCGTGCCGCTGCACCAGAACGAGTTGCTAGAGCCTACCAGAGTGCATGGAGTCTTGCTTCAAAGGGTGTGTTCCATACTTTGCCTCCAAAGAAAGCCCTGGACCTGGCGGACTTCGCAACGCAGACAAATCTGCCTGATGCTGTTAAAGCACCTGGCGGCGTTGCGGTCACGATTGACCCAGCCAGCAACGTGTGGACGCTCCCACCACCACCTGCGATCCTAAATCTTGACCCAGAAGCCACTTACGTCCTGGCTGGTGGACTGGGAGGTATCGGTCGATCAATCGCCGAGACAATGTTCGCTGCTGGTGCCCGCAAGATCAGCTTCATCTCGCGTTCTGGCGCAAAGACCGATGAAGCGAAGAAACTGCTTTCGTCTTTGCAGCAACGTGGATGTGTAGCAAAAGCATACCCAGTTGATGTTTCATCATCTAGTGCTGTGGAGGCCTTTGTTCAGGCCAGCATCGAACGTGGTGAGGCTATCAAAGGTGTGGTCCAAGCTGCCATGGTGCTGCAAGATTCCGTGTTTGACAACATGACATTCGAGCAGTGGACCAAATCCACTCAGCCCAAAATTCAAGGAAGCTGGAACCTGCACGAACATTTCCCGAAGGATATGGACTTCTTCATCATGCTCAGCTCCATGGCTGGCATCATCGGCAACCCAGGACAAGCCAACTATTCAGCTGCTGGCACGTATCAAGATGCTTTGTCTGTGCATCGTCGCAAGCAAGGGCTTAACTCTACAACGATTGATCTTGGTATCGTCTCTGATGTGGGTTACATCGCCGAGAACCCAGAGCAATTCGAGAGGCTCCGATACCTGAAGCCTCTGTTCATCTCAGAGCGAGATCTGCGTCTTCTCCTTTCGGCCGCTATGCTTGGCAAGACCATGGATGGCAAAGATGTCCCGCCCCAGGTCGTTACTGGTGTCGGCAAGGAGCTGATGCAGGACGGAAGCATTGGAAGCGCCATGGCAGCTGATCTCAAATACTCCAGTCTCCACGGATCTAGTGGAAACGATGCTGGCGACGCTGGAGAGGACGAGGCCGCACAGGAAGCTTTGAAGACAGCCACAAGCCTTCAGACCGCGACAGGGTTCGTAGAAGCGGTGTTTGCGTCTAATATTGCCAAGGCTACTGGCATGGAGCCAGAAGACGTTGACCTTGACCGGCCGATGCACGCTTATGGAGGTGAGTTCTGATTTTCTGCAAGCTTTTCTGATCCTTTACTGACTCTTCGAATTAGTTGACTCGCTCGCTGCTGTTGAAGTTCGCAACATGATCTTCCGAAAGTTTAAGTCGGACGTCAGCGTCTTTGATCTTTTGAGCACACTCCCATTGCACAAGCTGGCCATCAGAGTGGTAGCGAAGAGCAAGCTCGTCAAGAATGAGGTGCAGGTGGTTGCTCAAGAAGAGAACGCTGAATAAAGACATGGTCGTCTTGTCAACGGAATTTGTTTCCGGCATTTGGGGCGTTTGGATTGGGTGGTAGGCGTTCCGCATTTGACTTCCCTGTATGATGTACTCTTATGAACAAGTAATGTTAGATCTTATGCCGTTTCACAATGTCTCTCGCAACTTCTCTTACTGTATGACGTTAAAGACCTTGAATTCGAGCCGTCGACTGTGATCATTCATTCTTCATTGGTACTGCGTGAGTCTCTTTGAGAATGCGGCACGCGGACACGCTGAAAGATGGTTCTCGTATCAGTATGGATGAACTCGGAGCGCGGATGAGCCACTCACCTAGAGCTCTGGCAGTGCCGCGGAACCCCCTGCCCGTACGATTCTTCTTAACGAATGTAGCACGCTTTCACGCTGAAAGGTCTGTGTACAGTCAGAAATGCCCTATCTGGACGAGAGGGCATCAGGCTTCGGGAGGTCTGTCTCCACGGCGATTCGGTAATTCATGGCCAATGTCGTGAAGTTCTTGCCTACTGATTATCCTGCCCAGGCTATATGTCTCTCGTGACAACAAGGTCGCAAGGTCGATGTGATTGAACACCGGACCACAACCGAGCTGTCAATTTTCGACCTCGATGAGACCGGCTGCTGACCATTTCTACAGATCGTAGATCTCCTCTGCCCTGACTCTCAGAACACTGTGATAGCGATAATTAACGCACTGAATACAGTAAGGTAGAACCGCAGAATCGCGCTCCTGATTCTTGCAAGGCAGTGGCCACTTGTCTCGGCAACTGAAGGTCGTCGAATCACATTTCTGTTCACCGCTCGGCCTAATTACGTATACGACTCATTGATAAAAACAAGTTCGCCTCAGTGCGATCGAGAATGTATAGTAATCATTGTTCAAGATGAATTCGATGAAAATACTACAATCAGACGACCCGCGACATCGTGCCGGAGACCCTTCCGAAAAGGTACACCCTCCGGTCATACTCGTCGTCCTTCTACTCCACTACACCTGCACTTTGATATGCGCCGCGATGGAGCATTTGACCGTGTGGAGGATGCAAATCCGGCACATTCTACGCGACGTTCAACGTCATCATTATTCGACACATACATATGCATATCTATATCTAGTCTGAAGATGCTACTGTTCAGCACCAACAGTACATGCAGATGAGGCCTTCGACTAGCCGGGTATAACTCCATCGCCAAAACCGATCATGCAACATCGAATGCAAACACAAACACGAAAACCACCATGCCAACAATGCTTCCCCCTCCCAATCACCACCTACCACGCCATAGCGGGATAGTCGTTCTGCACTGTATGCTCGATATGGCGGTGCAGCTCGACCGCCTTCTGCACGCCAGCATGGTGCTCGATCTGCGATAGGAACACCTTGGTCTGAAGGAGGAGTAGATCGATCTTCTTCAGCAAGAACATGCTCTCCATGCTGCCACCCAAAGGAGAGGCAGGAGGCTGCCGAGAAAGCTTGGCCACGATCAGCCCACATAGCTCAAGCACTTTGAGAATGGCTGCTAGGATGAGGGCTGCTGCCGGACAATGGCTGGCGGCAGGTGCTTTACATGCAGCCAGCGTGCATATCCTCGCCATCACCCCAAACACCTCATGGTCTACGGATGGCATGAAGACTGGATGAGCAATGTACTGGCAGTATTCGTCCAGCTTTTTGCAGACCTGCAGCGCCATATCGAAGCCCAGCTCCTCGAGGTCCATTGCTTCATTTGATGGCGACGGGCCGAGTGACGCCGGCGGAGAAAGCGGATATGCAGGCATAGAAGCCATATTGGCTCGAGGCCATGCCAATGTCTTGGGTAATGAGTGCGGAAGCATTGAATACGCAAATGCGTTCGGGTCGGGAAGTGATATCGCTTCATCAGGCGTACTCCAACATATGTTCCATGCAGCCTCGACGTCCAACGCGTCAAGGTCTGCGACTTGCATGAGGTCGTGTTCGATGCTGTGTGGGTCGTATTCTGGCGATGAGCGCTGGGGATTGCTACTACTGCTGCCTTGGATGTCATGTGGCTCGGGTCCTTGGGTTGATGGCTTGTCGCTCGTTACTCTCCTGGGCCGGCCAGGTTTACTTCGTGGCGCAAAGAGACATGCTGAGCCGCTGTGCACACAGTTGACACAGGCACTATCTCCAGGAGCAATGATACAGCGTATCTTCCTCCGGTGGCAGTTCTCACAGGCTCCTCTGATCTTGGGTTGAGTGGATGCTGAAGATGATGATGAAGAAGACATGTTGTAAGGGCGGTCGTACTTCCAAGAGTTCGCAAGTGCGTAAAGCTTGGGCAAACGGTACAAAAGCGCCTTGGTGGTTGGCAATATGAGTGTACTTGAGGTTCCAAGGCGTCAGTGCAACACAAGCCGTCTGGCCACACCTGAATTCGCGGTACATCCATGTCCCGAGATAAGTCCTCAGACCACCCTGACATTCGTACCACTACTGTCAAGATAGCCATACGGGCTAACGATCGTTAAACACAACCTGAAAGACATATCAACCGCCAGCCTCGGCAGTCGACACACAGGACATCAGAACAACACATCACGGGCTCCACCGTGTGAGCACCACAGTCTCTCTGATCGGGCTTCGAAGCCTGTACAACCAGAGATCGAGGAGGGCTTCTTTGCAATCTCTCGCTCTCCTGCATACGAGCAGACAAGGAACACAGCTAGGCGCCATTGCCGCAGCACTGCATGTCTCGCTTGAGATGACCAATCACAATAGCAAATAAGAGCATCAAGGTGCATCATTCTTGGACTGCTGCTTGAATGCATTGCACTCACGCTAAATTCGACTCCACCTATTGTTCTATTGAGATTGACAGACGCCGCCAATGCTTCGAATTCGCCGTGGCTGTGTTTCAGCCACCCATGATACCACCAGACCTTCGGCAAGCTGCACAAATGGAATTCCGATGCGAGACCTGGGCTACTGCAGGAACATTAGCAGAGCACTTCAATGCGTTGTGGACGTTGAGCCCTATCGTCGGGTTTGTCAATCTCGCTACGTGAGCGTCAGCCATAGCCTCGCGCTACTCCATTGGCACAGTCAACGGGAGATGCATCTTGCTGCTAGAATACCGTAGAAACTGGTTAGCAAGCCCATGGGCTTATTCGGTTTTGGATTGAACACCTCGCTATCCAGAGTGGGCCTATCAGCCAGGGGTGGGCTTACTTACCAGTAATTTCGGTTTGAGGCTAGACTTGTCCGAATACAGCTCTAGAAGTGTATTGTAAGGCTCTCTAAGCATGACTGCCTTCGACCCTCCTAATTTCTGCTAGATTTAGCTGGCTCATAGCCCGGATTACACCCAATCTGGATCCTTATTCAGCTCTGAAACCAGGCTCACAGAGTAAGAGCTGCTTATATAATCGAGATCTTGGGTACAGAAAGGCGACTTTCAAGAGTGGGCCTATCTGTAGGGGTGGGCGTATCCAGAGGGGTGGGCTTGCTAACCAGTTTCTACGGTATGGTGGATTGCCAGCAAAGACCCTGGTCCCTGCTCCGCACGCGGGCCGTACACATGCTCATCAGACGCAGGTGGATGGGGACAGGGGCTTCAGGAGTGGAGGCCCGGTTTAACCGCAGATCGTGCATGCGTACGCTTCCGTGGCACGCGTGGTTTGACAACGGGTCGGAGGGCGCCGTTTCAACTCGTACTGATTACAACATAATGTCTCTCGTTGTGCACTTACTGGCGTCATTCCTTCAGACTCCACTCTTGCATCAACACAGTCAAGCATTAAAGGGCCCTGGTGCATTCGCTTGGCAGGCAACCAGTTGTCTATCTCCGCTGGCTTGGCTCCGTGGCTGGCGCGCATTCCGAAGCATAAGAGGTAGCGCTGGCAACGACAACACGACAGCACGACACTGACGGGAAAATCGTCGGGTCATACACGATCTGTATCTTGGTTTCCTCATTCGGATGGTTGCGGCGTCAGCGACTTTGGCGCTCTCGGACCATTTTTGCAATAATGCGCCGCGCTACATGGTGCCACAGGCTTTGCTCCTCCACATCTTGGACAACTTCTGGAATGGTGTAATGGTAGCGGGACTGGGCTCGCAAGATCAACGCGAACTACCAGATGTGCTCAGGTCTGGCAGTGAGCCATATGAAGCCGCTATCAATCGTTAGCCATGGTCATCCAACTCAACCCCAAAGCCGCGAGCAAATCACCAGATGGAAGGAAACGCTGGAAACAGTTCTGGCAGCACAGATCATGAATTGGAAGTCATCACACTGCACGGAGATGCAGGCGAATGCCTTTCGGAGAACGCAAGCTCGACCACAAAGCCTGGCAGTGCATCGCATTCCACCTTGGCAGCAAAAGCAAGTGATTTCTCCATGACCAGCGGCGAGATTTCACTGAATCCTAACTACAATGGAGCCGAGAGCAAGGAAGCAATTGTAGCAGAAATGGAAACACCTGTTGCAGCCGACCCAAAGGAAGTTCCAACATGGCGCTTCGTAGCCCTGAGTCTCAGGTAGGCATGCAAACTCGTCATGAAGATACCCAGTGCTAACGACGTGTCAGTCTCGGATGTGGACTTTTCATGTCCTTTATGGATGGCTCAATCACATCAACGGCACTCTACACCATTGGCGTTGAATTCCAGTCATCTACCAAAGTCACCTGGATCGCGTTGGCTTATACTCTGGCAGACGTGGGCCTGGCGATCGTCTTCACTACCGTGGCAAACATCATTGGTCGATTCAATGCCTACTTGGCCGCACAAACCATCTTTGTAGCATTCTCATTCGCAGCAGGCTTTGCAAAGACACTCGACCGGCTCATTGCATTTCGAACGTTTCAGGGCATTGGAGGTTCTGGCCTCTACACCTTAGCCCTCGTCATCTGGCAAGAAGTGAGCTCGCGCAAGACTCGAAAATGGGTTGGTGCGTCAATTGGGCTCTGCGTTGCTGCTGGCGGTGTCATGGGTCCCATTCTTGGTGGAATAATCACAGGCTCAACTACGTGGCGCTGGATATTCTGTAGGTCTCAGTCCCCCTATCCGACTGCCTATCGCTGAGCTAACGAGTCCGTGCTCGGCTTTCAGGGATCAATCCGCCGATAGCACTCATCTCAACCACTCTTTTTATTGTCTCCTTCCCACATGGTCGTGGCCGACTGCCTAAAGGCGACGTCCGAGCTATCCGGAGATTCGATGTGGTCGGCTGCGTCCTACTCATCGCAGGCTGCGTACTCCCGGTCTTCTCATTGATGCACGCTGCCGAGCAGCCAGGAACCTGGAACGACGCAATTTTCATCGGACCCATAGTAGCCGGCATAGTCAGCTGGATTGCTCTAATTGTATGGGAGATGTATATCGGCAGCAAGCACGGTGACAAGCTTGATGCTGTCTTCCCCACCCACCTGTTCAGAAATCGCAGATACGCTGCGAACGCTGCAAACTCTCTCCTGATGGGTGTAGGCTTTTCCATCGCCATCTACGATGTCCCATTACGTCTCCAGACTGTGAACGGCAAGAGCCCGATGCAAGCCGGCCTCAGTCTGCTGCCTCTGCTGTGTCTCTCAGCTATCGGCAGCACTATGGGCACGATGCTGTCACCAAAGCGTGACAACCTCTGTCCCACAATTGCAGTGGGTTCAGCCTTGATGGCTCTTGGTACTGGCCTCTTAGCAACCTTGTCCAATGGTCAAGCTGTGGAAGCGAAGCTATACGGCTTCCAGGTCTTTGTTGGACTGGGATTCGGAATGACAGCCTCCTCTTCCAGTCTGATTAGCAATATTGAGTCAAAGCCAAAGGACCATGCTGTCGCCCAGGGTGTCGTTGCTGCCGCTCGTGTTTTCGGAGGCAGCGTTGGCTTGGCGGGCGGCACTGCCATTCTGGGACAGAAGGTCCTTACTCAGCTACGTGGTGTCGTCGACACAGATCAGATGTCCCAACTCACGTCCGTGATGAAGGGCATGGCCCCAACTCAGCTTGCCGCGATCCGACACACATATTCCGATGCCTTCAACGAGACCTTCATAATGGCTGCGGCCATCTCTGTAGCTGCTGTCATCGCTGGGGTATGTACGTGGAACGACAGCAAGGAAGATTTCCTTGATCGGCTCGCCCATAAGGGACAGATGCAGCCCGAAGTTAAACCGCAGATCGGCAGCTGAATAAGCTCGCAATTGTGGCTGAACAGAACTAAATAATGCCAAGTAGGAAGGGTGTGCGGGCCGGATTTTCAGGATCAAGGCTTGGAAAGAACTTAAGCTCTCATTCCCCCAAGACACCACACAACTTGCAGCTTAAGTCCCACAGCGTCCGTTCATCGTTCGGTCTGAAAGCGGCAGCGCTATAACCAGATCTAAAGGCGGGTCCTTCCTTTGTTGCCTCCTCTGCCTCGCCAACATCTTCCAGATATATACCTCCTCGTCCTGACAACTCTTTGGCAATCGCGGCCCATACTGTTGTTGCGGCACCTTGTTCGACGCTCTTGACTTGAGCCTGGTATGCGGGATCTGCTAAAGCTTCTTTAACCTGAGGATCCTCGGCTACAAACTTTTGGAGAGGAGTTTTGATGCTAAAGTTAAAGGATACAAGCATTAGCAGATGTCCTAAGCGAGAATACGCCGTGGGAAACCAGGCGAGTCCATTGGTGCTTGAGAGCGAGACAAGAGGGCTGCAAGGCGTGAGTGTGCAGGGTGAGGGCTTTTGCCCTTTGGTTTACTCACCTTCCAGGATGCAAGCTCAAACCAACAAGATTCTGGCTCGCGAACTGTCTAGTCAACTCGTTTGCAAAGTAAATGTTGGCAAGCTTAGAACGACCATACGCAACGAAAGGATGATAGTCGGTCTTAGAAAAATCCAAGTCATCGAAAGGCATTGCCTCACAAAAGCGATGTCCGGTTGATGATACCGAAACCACCCTGGATGGGAACTCAGGCGTGGCCGCAGCTAGGAGTGCCGGCTTCAGCAATTGAAAGAGTAGGAAATGACCAAGATGCTAATGTCAATCAGTCAGCAGATATGCTATAGCACATCAAGGTTCTCAGCTTACATTCGTGCCAAATTGCGTTTCGCAACCGTCTACAGTCACGCCCTTGGGACACACCATGACGCCAGCGTTGTTGATTCTTGCATTGTCAGTCATCAGCAGGTTCTTAGTGATTGTACGATATCGCTCACAGGATATTCAGTTTACTCTCGGCCGACATGAATTTGCCTGCGGCTGCCCGGACAGAATCGAAAGAGTCGAGAGACAATTCTAGGAAGTGCACAGGCCGAGATGGATCTTGTGACAATTCATGCGCGACCTTTTCTCCTCGTTGCACATCACGGCCCGTGATGTAGAGTTTGGCTCCGGTTCGATATAATGCTTTTGCAGTTTCGATGCCGATGCCAGAAGTGCAGCCTGTGATAAGTATAGTGGCATTTGGCAATGCGCCTATCATCTGCTGATCGCGGAGTATTTTTTGTGCAGTAGGCCTGTCATCTCCTGGTCCTTTCGGATGCTGGTGACGTTCGGCATAGGGCTGTAATGGAGGCATTGTGGTGATATGTGACTGCGAGAGCTAACTGCCGTTCTGAACACGATCGTCTACAGTAAACGGGCTCTTTTATACGACAAGTCAATGTTTGTGTAATGTGGCGCACGGCAACGGACATCAAGCGTTGTGACCGATATCTGTGGCAACCTGCATGTACTCGTGGACGTTATTGCCGTATAAGGATGCTGAAGCTCACAACGTCACGCTTGTGAGAGGAAGCGGGCAGAGCGGCCGCGTGACTGCCCGGATCTATATAGCTTTATGACCGGACCACGACACTCGCGCATTCAAGTGCAGAATTTCGATCATACGAGACTTGCTGTTTGCCGGATCTATACAATGACTATAGCCGCCAATGTCGTGCAGACTCTACCTCAAACGGACCATTTTCGACTTTACACTTCTCGTACTGGCATCATCCCCCGATTGAGGCCGAAACGCACTCTAGGAATTCTGTCCATGAACGACTTCGTCGGTGTCGGCATGCGGATCACCGTCTCTCGATAGCAACAAGAAGTCTCCCACTCATATGAAACTCCGATGGCTCTTTGCATCCCACCTTCCTCGCCCGCAAGCAAGAATGCCACTGGCGGCCGCACCGCCTGAAACATAGTCACTTCCATGTTTCCTGTGTCGACGATCGTGAAGACCCGCAAGTCACCAGGTTGAGCGTGAACAGCATCACAAACGATCTGCGCAGTCTCAGGATCCGTCGTCGGATCTATTCCCACGCACTCGCCGTATCTATTTGGTCGATGCCGTGAGAGTGGAGAGCTATATGGTGCCCATTGCAAGCGACCTAAGTTCGTGCCAAAGATCTGCTTTTCGATCGTCTCGATGTTGAGATATCCTTCGAATCCGAAGAGCCATGGCTGAGTGTTCCAAAACTTGCCTCCGTAAAGCAAGCGGACCAGATAAGGTGCTCCGAGAATGGCGATTAGAGAGTAGAATAGCAAGATTGCTCCTGCCACAGCGACGGAGTTGATTTGCCCAGGGATTGAGGGTGTCGCTCCTGCTATTCCGAGCAAAGTCACTGCGATGTAAAAGATTATGGGGGCACTGTGTTCGAAGAATTGCAAGGTTAGGCGCTTCCACGATCCTCGGGTTAGATTTGCGACTCGTTCGAAAGACTTCCATCGGACGCTTGCTCCACGAAGTCCGTCCTGTACATGCCATTAGTTTTAGTCCTTTTCCTTGCCAACGCAGACTTACGATAATGACAGTATCCTCATGGCCGACTCCAGCGACTTGGCAAGTAGGATAAATGTCCCATAGCTTGCTGTCCCACGCATCATCCATATTGCTCCAATGCTGATCTTTATGTTTCGGTAGAGTCGAAATCAGACGCTCCAGAAGCATATCGCTATCGTTCGCCATGGAAAGACGAGCGAAGGACTGCAGTGCAGAATCAGTCCTATCCACTTTGGGTCTCAGGCGGAGCAGACCCATCAAGGCATAGCTATGGTCTCCAGGAAGATACTGAGAGGTCGAACGATTGTGTAAGCACTGCAAAGCCAGAGTCACCAACTCTAAGCGACTTAACAGTAGATTCCCTTCGTAATGGTCGATGAGCTGACGAGACACATCCGCATCAGCCCAAACAGTTGCGGCAAACTGCTTCTTGGCCACAAGAAGAGCATCCTTGCTGCTGCCAGAATAGACTTTGATCTCGCTGCCTGGACTTAAGAGTACTTCTGGGTAAGTCCACATTCTGCTTCCCCATTCTCGAAGTTGGAGATCGGTCGTCGGAAGATCTGCCTTGTGACTAGGTCCAACTGCAATGATCAACGATCGAGCGCCCCGAATTACATCGCTGATGCGATACACATCCTCTTCCATCTGGGCTTCATCTGGCATGCAACTGCAGCCGACCCAGTATGCAGAGACTCCGGCATCTTTGGCAGCACGTTTAGCGATATCGTGCAATGCTTCCATGTCTTCGTTAGAGTCATGCGAGAATTGAGAGGTTGTGTATGCGACGAAGATATACTCCAGAGGTTGTCCAGGATTCCGTGAGCCCCAGTCTTCGATATCCAAGATTGCGACGGAGTCGTCCTTCGATAGGAAGCATAAGTATCGTGGACGCAAGACACGTTTGCTCTCAGGACTGCACTGCTGTCCCCATCGGCGGCTTGAGGCATCGCCATCGTCTTCGGATGGATTCCGTGCAATCTTTGGATAAGTATAGTGCTTGTAAGGGAAGACATCGTACTTGCCACCGTTTCGTTCAGGTCCGTTGGCGCCTGTGAAATCAAGCAGCATAACGGAGAGTGCCGCAGTGGACGGGATCCATTTGGCTACGGCGAGCCAGTAGTCACGAGAAGTCGCTTCGTTGGTTATGTAGTTGAAGTGATCTGGTCACGATCTGTCAGTCTCGAAGTGCTTTGGTCGCTCTCAGCGATACAGCTTACTGGTCGGCCACATTGCTACTCTGATCATGAGCGGAGAAACGTTGCGAATGAAAGTACGCATGTAAGTCGAGCTGTTCCGGACTTTGTAGATTTCATCGGTTGCTTGAACGATCAGAGGCTTCACACGTCCATCGTAAGGGCTCAGGTAACGATCGTCGGCAAAGCCGGACCATTCACGACCAAGCGAGTCCTGGTGTCGCTTCTTCTCATGTGCAGCGTACTCGAAGGTTGGCTTGACGTGAGCATTAGGATACTCCAAGCGCCAGCGATTGTGAGGATGTCGGAGGTTGCCATAGTTGGCAAGTCTGGTAGGTCTGACCTTTTGATAGATGAACACGTGAGCGAAATGCTTCGATTACTGTTCCATGGCTACATACCTGTTCATCTTTCGAAATGCCTCCGCTCTGGTTCTATCGACCATCAACAAAAGAGTCTTCACAAGCACAGCCGTCGCAGTATCCGTACCACAATTGAACGTTCCTTCGGAGAGCTATGTGTGTCGAGTGATAGTGCTGTCTCTTGAATGTATGGCTCGTGCTTCTATCGATCGTCAATCGTTGCCTATTGCTTTAGCTCTGCAATGATTATGCTCACCTTCGTGATATCGGAGGACGCTGAGGACTGTAGGACATAGTTGTTTGGTTCAGGATGGGCGATTGCATCAGATCCTGGAACATAGCCGCCACCGTGTCGGCCCTGCAAGTAAAGTGTCAGAACTGTCAACGTGCCGTATTTGCACAGCGACATACACCGAAAGAGTACTGTGGAGTCTGTCCGGGCACAAAAGCTCCGCCGTAACGGTTTGGGTTGGCCTAAGCAGTGAATAAGCTTAATGCTTACAGTCAAGATCAATCTGTCACTTACCATTGTGCTTAAGGCTGGTTCCGTCGCAATGACCAGATTCCCAGGATCGGAGAAAAGCAAAGCTATATGTATACCTGGTCATTCCTCATGCGATAGTGTTCGCGGTGCTGTATCCCTGCCTTCAGCTCCTTCAAGGCCCAGAACATTTGCGGCGTTCTAATAGAATTCTGGTTGTCCACAGTGCCCAAAATAAACGCTCTCTGAAGAACTGCCAAGTTTGGACAACGCCAAGTCGCTTGTCTTCTGGCGCAAGCGCTATTGTTGCGCTCAGCTGAGCCGAACCGCATTCAGATCGAGCTTGAAACAACTACCAACGCCTTATATTGTTTTGTGCGACGTGATCATGCTTGAAGTGTCAACTCGCCCTCGTGGCTCGCGCGGCTATCCCGAGCCGTGACAGCAGTTCATTCGCTTGAAAGGTTCGCTGCAGGGCAGCAATAATCAATAGAAGCCAGGTACCATTCGGGAGGCTGCACTACCAGACCATGTTTGTCGAATTCATCTCGGTTCCGCGTTTGGCACCCCTACCTTCAGCCGCACATGGTCGATCTGCAGCAGGAAATAATTGACATGCCGGAACGAGTACTATTGGACGTATGCACCAATTGGACCTTCGTTGATCTCGACTGTTCATGCAGCGCAGAGCGCGTTCAAAAGGTGCATAGCAACTATGGAAGGTAAGCCACGCAAACAGGGAGCTCATCAGAAAGACATGAGCCGCGGTCGATAATGTGGCTATACTCATCTCTTGGTTCATACTGCTCAGGCAATCTGCTAGAACGTCATGTTTGCCTTGCAGCACTGCACCGAATCGATTTGCAACTTTTTGGCACACAGTCCTACACTGGCCAGGCCCTTATAATTTCTTTACCCGCATCACTGCAGTAGTATTGTGAACTCGAAAGGAGCCGTCTTGAGCGCATATTCCTCGAGTGTCTTAGGACCGCAGCTTCCAGTACCGATGCCGTGATGATCAGCGTCAAGCCTTAATACCACATAGTCCTTCTTGGCTGCGTCAAGCTCGTACGGATGCTGAGCCGCATCAATATCCTTCACGTCGAAATGACTGGCCATGAAGTCGAAGGTCTTCCTCTCACTACTTGAGCTAGAATCCTCGAATTGCGCAGTGATTTTCGTCTTGCCATCAGATAGTGCGAGCCAGCGGATATCAGTTCGATTTGAGCATTCTTGCGGAAACTCGGGACTGGTCCACAAATCATCTATGCGGGAGACGGAGTGCAGCCCTAAAGGTTGCGAGAGTTTCATATCCCTCCAGGACTCACCAGGACCCCGACCGAACCAGGTCACGTTCTGTAACTCGTTTCTCAAGCCTAAAGTGACGCCGATTCGTGGAAGGGTTTTGGGCAGGTTTTGACCTTTGGGGTTTCCTTTGACATTGACACGAACGGTACCAGAAGGTGAGAACTTCAGTTCCGTGCCGAGTTGTAACGACCAAGACAAGATGGGTGGAACGAAGTCTTGCTCGAAAGTGACCACCACTGACCCGTCATCGGTCTTTTGCCAACGTGAGCTTCGAGTCTGGATCTGGGCGAGATGTAGATAACGCTCTTTCCAATCTTTGCCATCTCGTGGAGCATCATTGTCGGTCAGTGCTCGATAAAATGACGGCTGTAACGGTTCTGCGATGAGTGACTTTCCGGCCTTGTCCCACGAGGTCAAATAGCCGTTGACAAGGTCGACTTGCCATCGAGATTCGACTCCAACGATCAAAAGCGTCACAGGAGTGGCTTCTACCTTCAGTTCTGCTTCAGTGAGCTTGAGTGTCTTCGCTGCTGGATCGGAGCTCAACTGGACCTGCAGAAGGGCCACCTCATGTCCTTTCAAGGCCCAGAGAGTGTTGTCTTTGATGCAGAAGCGCAGATTCAAGAACGCTTCACCAACAAAGGTCTGTGATCGTGCGCCGTCCGGTACAGCTAAAGTCACTGTCGCGCCAGGTCCAAGTCCGGCCGGAATTTCCAAACCGCCTCCCAGATGGTCTCCGGCCTCGTCGCTCACGGACCATTCGCAAAGCAATGAGTCCAGAGTAGCAAAGTCTAGTCGATTGATGATGGTAAACTCAGCCGCAGACGAGGACACAAGCTGCACTGGCTCGACAGCTTTTTTATACTCGGTCAAGCCGCTACGAGGGGTGTGATCAGAGTTCAGAACGCCGTCCATCACAAAATTGAAGTCGTTTGGGATATCGCCAAAATCTCCGCCATATCCGTAGAACTCTTTGCCATCCTTGGTCTTTGTCAACAGGCCATGATTAGCCCACTCCCATACCCACCCTCCTTGAAGCTTGGGATACTCGTAGAAGGCATCCACATATTCCTTGATGTTGCCAGGCCCGGTCCCCATCGCGTGAATGTATTCGCAGAGCACCAGCGGCTTCACTTTCGAACTGTCTTTGCCAAAAGCAACGATTTCGTCGATGTATGGATACATTCGAGAGTGCATGTCGACATGCTTTGCTTCGAGATCGGGCTCATAATGTACGAGTCTAGTGCAGTCAAATTTTTTGATCCATTCTGTCATCGCCGTGTGGTTTCTTCCGTAGAATGCCTCGTTTCCTAGACTCCAGATGATCACAGAAGGGTGCAATTTGTCGCGATGCACCAATTGCTTGGCACGGTCCAAGTATGCTTCTTTCCACTCTGGATTATCCGACGTCCACTTCGCAGCCTCTTGTCTTGTCAGCTTCTGCCTTTCAAAGAATGGTAAAGCCTGCTGCTCTGGAGGCAGAGCAGCATCAGCAATCGTCTCGAAGCCGTGGCACTCCAAATCGGCTTCGTCCATGACCCACAGGCCCAGCTCATCGGCTAAGTCGTATAGTCGTGGATCACTTGGTTGGTGGCAAGTCCTGATGGCATTGAGGTTATGTTTTTTCATAAGTATCAAATCTTGCTTCATGAAGTCATACGGCACGGTGCGGCCGTGTAGTGGATGGTGCTCATGGCGATTTGCGCCCTTGAAAACGACCCTCTCTCCATTGACCTTTATGAGACCGTCCTTGAGCTCGACCTGTCGAAAGCCCACCCGGTGAGCAGTATGCTGGCCTTCGAACGAGATCACAAGCGTGTACAAATATGGAGTCTCTGCGGTCCATTTCGTAGGGGTTTGAACAGGTATTGTTGCTGACACTGTCACGGTGGCCGGCTCAACCTTTGACTTTGAAGCTGTGCCGATTTCGCTGCCATCTGCATCCAGAAGCTTGAAGGCTATATTGCCTGATCCAGTCACAAGCGCATCGACCTCCAGAACAGCATCACGGTAGTCTTTGTCAAGCACTGTCCGAATATGCACGTCCTCAAGCCGCGTCTTTTTCGGAAAGCCCAGAAGGAACACATCTCGAAAAATGCCGCTTAACCACCACTGATCTTGATCCTCGATGTAGCTACCATCAGTGAATTGGTAGACACGAACAGCAAGGCTATTCTCTTGGTCCTGCTGGACGAACTCAGTAATGTCGAATTCTGAAGGGTTTCTTGCACCTTGACTGTATCCAACTGCCTTGCCGTTGATCCAAACATGAAAGCCTGAGTCCACGCCTTCAAAGCGAAGTCGCAGCTGATGGCCTTTGAGATGCGGCGGGACTTTGAAGCTGGTGAGATAGGAACCACACTCGTTGTCATTGAACGGTGGCAAAGGTGGACATGCGTTGAACGGAAAGTTCACGTTGGTGTATTGAGGGCCACGACCGAAGCCTTGCAATTGCCACATTCCTGGAACTTGGACGGTTTCCCAGCTTGTGCTATCAAAGTCCGTGTTCTCGAAGCCGACTGGAGCCGCGAGAGGCGAGTTCCATAGGTGGAATTTCCATGAGCCAGATAAGGATACCGCCTTGGCCTTTGAGACGTCGCGTGAGACAGCATCTTGCTCGGAGTTGTAGAGGTAGAAGTTAGAACGAGGCTCTAAGGTGTTTTTGTGCAATACATCCAGATTTGCCCAATCCGGTTTCGTCGTGTCCGCCATGATGCTGAGTTTTGCTGTCAATGTTATCAAGTCACGACAATCCGCTCTGTCTCACTCAATGGTCAGCTGTCAATGTCTGGTCCTACCTGCTTTGCCGTCCTGCTGAGCGCCATCAACTGGATCCAGGACGCGTCTCTCCACATGCCGATGAGACAGGGCCTGTCCGTCTGCTTGCTGATGGATAGGCCCACGCTGCGACATTCTGCGTGTTGCTTGGCTGCCGCAAGGCGCGTCGAACATCGTTCAAAGTGGAGGCAATGTGTTTTGCGGAGGAACAAGGAAATTCGGCCAATGGCATCAAATCAACCATGTCTTGGCGTTGGCCGAGATTCTGCCGGAATTCTTCCTTCACTCAGTCTCGTTCCGATTCGGGGCGGCGGCCATTTTGGCAGAACACTTCCGGCTTCACCTCTCGCGATGCGTCGTGTAACGAGCCGTGCATCGCGGCAATTGACGGTAGTTCTTGGACGGAGCCCAGACCTCGAAATTCGCACATGCCAAAAGAACCAGATCGATGCCCTCACGACCGCGCTTTGAACATTCAAGTCTGCCACTATGATAGTGCAGACACGTCTGATACCTGCCAAGATCAGAAATCGGCCTCCAGCCGCTTGGAAGGAAACATAGCCCGTCGTGGTATCTGTGACCGACTTGGCCGATGTCAAGAAATTTAGGGCCTCGGCAATGTCGGCGACAAGATCGTGTCAAGATGCAGCCAAGCACCAAAAAGGCGACATGATCTGACATCCCTGCCGGCATTCAAGAACACGCGAGTGTGGAGGAGCATGGAGGCCCGTGGCGACTCTCGCGGGGCGAGGCAATGCCATGTGCTGCATGGATATACATAGTGTGCATGTCCCCCGAGCCGATGGGAAAGAGGGAAATTTTTTCAGTTGTGCACTGCAGTGAACCACGCAGGTTGAGTGCGCCCATAATGGACTCGCTGAAGGAGAAAGAGGCTTCCGGTACACATCATGTCTCAGATCTGGACGATGATCTCAAGAAAGGACCTGCAGTGAAGGAGGCGAATGTAGCTTCTGTAGCTCTGACTGCAGCGGTAAACGCGCAGAAGCCTTCACTATGGAGCAGGAACATGATCAAGCTCTACTCTATCATGGGTATTGGATATCTCGTTTCGACCATGAACGGCTTTGACAGGTATGAATCGTGTTGGTATACTTGCAGGATTCTGCTTACGAAGCGCGGCCAGTTCTTTGATGGGATCGATCAATGCCATGACCAGGTAAGAATACACCTCAAGCGATTCGTCGCAAGTATCCTCAACTAACGCAAATGCAGCTATCAAAGATCCTTCGGCTTGGATGGAGCTGGTAGTACGACTGGCATCATCTTTATCATATACAACCTTGGCCAGATTGCCGCCTTTCCATTCTGTGGTTTCTTGGCAGACGGCTATGGACGTCGATGGTGCATTTTCGTTGGATGTCTGTTGGTCTTGATCGGCACAGCTATCCAGACGAGCGCGCATGGTATGGGACAGTTCATCGGTGGACGATTCATACTAGGGTTTGGCGCCAGTATCGCCAGTGCAGCAGGACCTGCCTACACAGTCGAGCTAGCGCATCCGGCATACAGAGGCACTATGGCTGGCATGTAAGTGCAATGACGCTGATCATAATGCAGTTCTGTAGCATCCGCTAATCGTTTGGTCGCAGGTACAATAATTTCTGGTGGCTGGGGTAAGTATATCGAAGAGTGCAAGGCATGACTCCGCCGGGCGACTGCAGCTGCGGTAGCTGTCTTAGAGACATTAGGCCGGTCTTAGCTCTTGCTTCCGGAGCGGAGCCCATGGCCACTCTGTCTTAAGACACACGCTGACCTCGTACCCTTCGCTTTTAGGAACATATTAGCGGGCTGGACAACATATGGCACTGACTTGCACATGGCTGAAAGCAGTTGGGCTTGGAGGATTCCGACTCTTGTTCAATGCGCCCTTCCTAGCGTGGTCCTATCACTCATCCTGTTCTTCCCAGAAACACCTAGGTGGCTGGTCATGAAAGATCGTCGCGAGGAAGCCGTTGCAGTCTTGGCAAAATATCATGGCGATGGTGATGCAAATGCGCCAATTGTGACTCTCCAGATCAACGAGATCGTTGAAGATATGTCAGAAACACGCAACGATAATCCATGGTGGGACTTCAAAGAGCTCGGAAATACTTCAGCTGCTCGATATCGACTTTATATGGTCATTGCCATGGCTTTCTTCGGACAGTGGAGTGGCAACAATGTCGTGAACTACTTCATGCCAGAGATGATCAAGCAGGCTGGTAAGTGATAGAGCAGAGACCGGTGACTGGGAATTCTTGGCTGACACACATGCAGGCATCACAGATACCAGCAAACAGCTCTTGCTCAACGCCATCAACCCGATTTTCAGTATGCTGGCAGCAATTTATGGCGCGACACTGCTAGACAAGCTCGGAAGACGAACAATGCTGCTCGCCGGTCTATCCGGTGCTCTCGTGGCATACTGCTTGCTGACAGCATTCACAGCCGAATCTGCGAAGCATGCTGATCTCTCTTATGGCACTATCGTGTCCATTTACTTGTTCGGAATCTGCTTCGCCTGGGGCTGGACGCCCTTGCAGACGCTGTAAGTAAGCTCTTGTGTATAAAGCGCGACTTCGAGTAAACGTGTGAGACTGAGCGAGCAGTGTCAGACATGGCAGCTCTGTCTCAGCGCGGTGTCTCGGAGTGTCTATCGTTTGATCCATTGCTGACCCTTATACCCATTGCTTTTAGGTATGCTGTTGAATGTCTTGAGAACAGGACACGCGCCAAGGGTTCTGGTCTCAACTTCCTCTTCCTAAATGTAGCCATGGTGGTCAACACCTACGGAATCAGCGTCGGCATTGCCAAGATCGGGTGGAAGTTGTACTTGGTCTACATCGGCTGGATTTGTGTCGAGCTTACGGTTGTCTACTTCTTCTTCGTTGAGACAGCGGGCAAGACGCTGGAGGAACTGAAATCGATTTTCGAAGCACCTAATCCCAGGAAAGCTTCTACCAGGAAGACAAAGGTCGAAATGGATGATGCCGGGCATGTTGTGCACGTGGAGTGATGCTTAAGAGGCGGTGTGCGAATGGCGATATCATGGTATTCTAATGATCAGCATTGCAGCTTAGAGCAATTATGATGCGGCTCGCTGTACACTCTACCATCTATGGACATTCCATTTTCAAACATCCAAACGAATCATCAGCATCTACGCAAGTGCTCCTCGCTATGCAAACACGAAGACCTCCCATCCTCTCAATGGGCATATGTACACCATAACGCCAATTCCTCATACATGCTTCCCGTGGAGTCCAAAACAAATTTGTCCCTAGTTTCTTCTTGACTTCTTGGGTGCATCATATACCCCATTCCTGTAGTTGATAGCATACTTCATAGCAAAAGGCCAGCCGAAGAAGAGAACAACTCCTAAAGTGTAGAACTTTGCGGCGCGTCCAAACTTCGAAGTATAGAATTCCCAAGCTACGGGATGAGGTCTGAGATATGCGGTATCCCGAGCGAATGGATGTGCTTCTTTGAACATGTTTCTGAATTTCTTGGCGGCTTGGATGACAGCAGGCTAATCATGCGTTAGCATGGGATCTGGGTGTCGATGTATATTTTGAAGACTTACCGTTGTGTCTACTGAAGCCACATGGGCTGCTGGGCTGAATGCATTTATTGCGCTCATGGTTATGGTGATGAGTTGTGCTTCGGACGTGGTTGTTGACTTGGTAAGAGCTTGTTGATATTGGTCTAGAGAGTTGTCTAGTGCAATGTAATGCTTGTTGATGTGAATGGAGAGTGTACAAGCAACCAAATCTTCATCTTATACGAAGCCTACGACAACAGACATCTTCAAACCACGCCGCACGAAACCCGGATGCTGAGGACAATGTCGGCATGCTTAGAACCCAGAATGAGCATGACATAGCACAAACATTCACTCAATTGAGAGCCCTGACATGGGTGTGCAGGGTTTCTTGTAGGGCTGTCGACAGGGTAGGCAAGGTCTTGGTCAGCTTTTGTTTGACTGGTCTCGTCATGTGTCAGGAGATGACAGCCGCAATAGTCGGAGCACGCCATGAATAGGATCCCAAGCAGCCGGATGAGTGATCGGTAGGTGTTTGGTCGGAGGTGAAGCGCGGTGGAAGTCGGAGGCAAGGACTTCTCACCGACGAACATTTTGTCTTTCGGCGCCATGTCATAGTCAGTTGGTAAAGTAGCGATTTTGATTAACAAACCACTATATGCTACGTAGATTTAATTAAATTAGCACTGTTTAAGGTTAGCAAGGTGTCTTTCTTAAGAATTCTATTATTAATAAAGTATTATATACTAGTAGGCGTTATTAGTAGTTTAGTTAATTAAGGAGGCCTTCTTAAACGAGAATTCTATATTCTAGCCGCCTTAGATACGCGAGGGCCGCTATAGCAACGAGAATTCGACCTCCTATATTAGTATACCTACGTATTAATAACGATACCTATAATATTATTAAATAAATATAGAAATAGAAGCGCTATTATTAATATTTAATTTATTATACTATTTATTAATATTACTACGTTAGACTATATTCCGTACCCTCTAGCGTAAAATAGCTCGAAGCCGCTATATCGAACGTCTACTCTCGTCTACTTATAAACCTACTATAACCTTAACCCTCGCCTAATACTATTAATTTATATACTATCTACGTTAATTATATAATACCTATTTAATCTATTAGACCTTCTTAACTATAAATATAACTTCCGCGCTATATTTAAGATACTTAGTAGAAGGTTTAGGCCTTTATAAATAGCCTAAGCGCTAGATACGCCTTTAAGTAGTATCTAAGAGATATAGCTTCTAAAGTAAAGATATAAATAACGAAGGAGTACTATCTATACCTAGTTATATTCTATATATCTACGAAGGACTAGATTAAGCTATAACTAGGCTATAAAATAAACTAAGAAGACTATAATCTAAGACATTATACGAGATATAGGTTCTACTAGAGCTCTAAAGATAAGAGGCTCTTTACTATTAAGAAG
>JAASFE010004772.1:104650-156205 GCA_013365205.1 Pseudocercospora cruenta
GTACCTAAGGGCGTATAGTAGTAGAGGAGAGTAAAAGCTTAAGGAGGTATCTTAGGAGGATAGAAGTAACTTAGTAGAACTTTAATAGGTAATCTATTACTATATTTATTAAGAGATATTAGTCTTAGTATTTATATACGTTATCTTAATTCTTAGTTAGTACTTTATAGCTTCTTAATAGGCTATAGAGTATATAGTTATTACTACTATTTAGAGCTAAATTTAAGCTAGCTTTAATATAGCTTTAAGTAATAATATTAATATAACTATAATATTTATATTATATATATAATATATAGTCTTTATCTACTAATTAATAGCTTCAATTTAGTCTATATATCGCGTTGTTCTAACTATTATAAAGCTTATAGTAACCGTAGTAGGTAACTTAGTAAATTACGACTATATAAGCTAATAAATCTAGCTTAATATAATAACTAGTAACTTTATTAAATCCACTATTTAATTGATTAAAGTGGCTCTATCTATCTACTTTTAAGATAGGTTAGTATTGATTAAATCTACAGCAATTACTTAGTCAAATAGGCGCTATTTAGTAAAAAAGTGGACTTGACAAACGGGTAATTACAGCCAGCCGAGCTTTCTTCTCACGCCATCTCTCACACAACTTTGCTTGATGACATTGCTGCTCGGTAGTAGTCATTCGAAGCACGGTTGCTGTGAAGAGATCTGGCTCTCTGTATCCTATGTCGATGTCTCAACATAGGCGTGTACGTTCGCGCTGCTTTCAATTCTACTTACAGATGACAGCAGGCCTACTTGGCGATGAACGCCCTCCTCAGTCTCCTGCAGCTCACGATACTATGCGTGTGGCATCTTGGGCATCATTGCCGTAGCATGCAGATTATCCAGCCGTTCTCGACGACAAGATCAAACGCGCGCTGTTTGGCGCAAGTCTGTGACTGCATATCCGGCTCAGCAGTGACGAGGCATCATCCCGATCGACGGGTGCCGGTAGACACAAGAGCAGACTTTTGGCTTTCGCATTGGGATGAAAACGGAGGATCACGCTGAATGAAGTCGGCATGGGCTTTCCTAGGTGCCAGTCAGGCCTTGCAGATACGCATAAGTCTGACAACGGGGAGGACATTGCTCAGCGAAGCATTTCTGCTAGCCAAGACGAGAGATACCACCACGCAGCCGCACAGGCTACCGCCTAAGGAAAATATATTCCTGATCGAACCAAAGCCTTCCGGCGTTTGGTGCGAACGTGAAACGGGATCGTGATTCCCGGACTGCGTTATCAAGCTGTTCACATTCATGAGCGCACTACTGCTTACTATATATCAGAACATAAGGATCGCCATAGTCAACAGGATATCCGGTCTCTAGCGCTTGGAAATTGATCGCCTTTACACGACTGTCGTCGACCAAGAAGAAGCCGTCCCCGGACACGTCTCTCACGCCAGCAACATAGTGTCCAGAAGATGTCTTCTCTCCCTTGTGGAGTACAATTCCATTCAAGCGATATAATGCAACCTCGTCGCCTTCGCACCACGGAGCAAGATCCAAATACTGTGGGATTGGCACATCGTCTGTGATCTTGACCTCCTTGAGAACCCCGCCCACAAGCTTATGTTTTCCGTCCTTGGTCTCTGGTACGGCGAATCTGTTCAATTGGACGACAAAGACTTCTGGAGTTCTGAGGAAGCGATGGGCTTGGGCATGCTCCATATCAAGCCGGAGGTGTCGCCTCCGCTTGCACGCCTCGCTGTCGCATTTGACTTCCAATCGTTCAGCGTAAGTTTCTTTCAGGTATCGCTCCAATTTTAGATTCCTCCCTGGCTGCTGGATATTGAGCACGACTCCCATCTCCGTCTGCTCGTACTTGTGGAGAGTAAAGCAGTGCTTGCACTTCCAGCTCCGCCTAATTCGTCCCTCAAAGACTTCGGACGTTTTACTTTTCGCAACGTCTTCTAGATGTTGCAGCAGGAACCGCAGCAGAAGCATTGGATCATCTTGCCTGCTGAGATGCCAATCCGACAGATCGTGCCCTCTCTTTGGGATGTTGGCTAGGAGTGTTTTTCGAAACTCTATCCGCATGAGCGTAGACGACCTTGAAGGGCGTATCGGGTTCCAGTAGTCCTGGAAGAGCTTCTGCAGTGAGCAGACCAGACAGCTTTCTGACGATTTAGCGCAATCGTAGTGAATCTGGCCGAGCAAGCTGTATACTGCCGGGGCATGGAGTAGACACTGCAGGATTGAGTTTTGGAAACAGTCGTTACTACTATTGAGGAATCCCAATGGCCGATTGGCTTTCAAGATGTTCGGCCATGTTCTGGAGATTCTACCACTCGTGACACCTTGCGGGATGATAGGTCTTCCGGTGCCCTTCCTATCTCGACCATTCTTCTTCTCCCACGCCGATGGTGGCCTCTTTGGCGATTTTGAAGGTGACTTGCCCGACACATCGCCAGAACCCTTGCCTGGCGACTTCTTCGGCGACTTCGCAGGAGGATCTTCTTGGCCTTTGGCTCCTTCTCCCGATATATCGCCAGATTGCTTCCCTGGCGACTTTTTTGGCGACTTAGATGGAGTGCCTTCTTGCCTTTTCGTGCCTGTCCCAGGTGGGCCCGACTTCTGCTCAGGCTTGGTCTTCAATACAGGCTTGATAGGACTGTTCGCCTTATCTTTGTACACCCTTTTGGGTGCCTGAAGACCTGCTCTGGAGGCGATCGACAATGCCTTCCTTGGATGCCGCTTTTGAGCTCTCTGCTTCAGAAACTCCAGCAGATTCTCTTCTCTTTGGACCAGAAAGCTTGAAACCGGCTCAACAGCGCCATCGCGAAGACTTCGCAAGAACGCTGCGAACTTAGCAAACATTTCGAAAGATTGTGCGTCAAGTACGATGAATGTTCAGTGACGGCAGAATGAATGGAGATTCGAAGGTTTTCGCAGGCCTGACGCATTGGGCGAAAGGTCGCCATTGTCCACATTGCAGAGTCCAGACTGCGACAATCTTGCAACAATGAATCTGTCGACACTATGCGACTTGTCGTATGCGGATATTGAAAGACATGCTCTGGCTTTGTTCGAAATTCATCGATCTTGCAGCGAGACTCTTCTCTTTGTTCCGGAATCAGCACCCGAAATGGATGACAGGCTGCGACGCAAAAGCCCTCTTGTCAGAGTAAGGGACATCGTATTTACGATGAGTTCTTACGGTGAAATGCTCGAGCGAATGCAATATTCATCTTGAAAGGGGATTGAGCCGCGGATGATCCGTTTGGGCGAAAATAAAGTTGCAAACATGCTAAACTAAAGCGCCTGCGCTGGACATCAACATCGAAAGCTGCAGACTACATCTTACTATAAACCAAAACATACGACTCTATCCTCTTCCCGCCAATGGTCGGACGCAGCATGTCGGCCCATTCTAGATCTGTGGTGACCCTGTCATCGTTGATGCGGGCAAAGTCTCGCAGGCTGTTATACTCACGCACCATGGCAATATAATGTCCACTGTTGGTATCCCTTCCTGAATGCGCGACAACTCCATCCAAACGATACACGCAGTCTTCTCTCACCTGGTTGTGACCATAAAATTTGGTGTACTGGTTCAAATTGAGGATTTCAGGATAGATCACTTCGATCCGATTAGCAGAGATCTTCGTGTTATTCTCTCCTTGACCTGCATTGGTCGAAATAGCCAGTCTCAGGACAAGGACCTCCGGCGCATGGGTGAGAAGAGTCGTAACGTCTCTTTTTGGTCCATCGCAACCTTCTTCTTCGCAGTTCCAAGTCTGGAGCCCGTCGTTGAGAAAGTCTCGCAAGCATTGATGCAACCATATGCCGCGAGCGCCATTTGGATTGTTTACTGGAAGTTCGAGGATAAACGAAGCCTGATCAAATTCTCTCACAGATTCGGTTCTGCAGGTCAGACATGTACGAGTTGATTCGAATTCCGTCTGGAAGATCCTCCTGAAGCTGGCCGGAGGAGCCTCCGATCCAATCTGTTCCGTCACAAGGTAGTGCAGAAAGTCATAAGAATCGGCTTGCTGGTTTCCCAAGAAGTTGTCACCAAGATCCGGAGCCAGTGTCGGCAAATTCGCCTTCACTTTAGTCGCGGCGTAGAAAGTGTTCAATCTTGCTCTCCTAACTTTAGGATCGTCCTCTTCCCAGTACTGGTAAAGCAAGTCCTGAAGAGCGCACATCACACATCTGTTAAGCTGCAAGGCACAGTCTTTGTGGATCTTGCCCAGATAACGATAGAAGGCAGGCGTATGGAAAAGAGCTTGGAGCGCAGCTAGTTTGTAGCAATCATTGCTGGTGTTGAATAAACCTTTTGAGGTTGGTGAGCCGACTGGAGGGAATCTTCTTTTCGGGAGACCGGTATTAGGTCGAGTTGGGATCGCTTGTCGTCCGGTCCTGACGATTTTGCCATTCTTCTTGTTCAGTTGAGGACCAGTCTTAGCCTTGGGCGGCTTGGGCTTGCTTTTCTGTACTTTCTGTTTCTGGGGACTGTTGAGCGAGAAGAGCGTAGCTGTTCCTTTTGCGACTTGGCCTCTTGTGACAGCCATGCTTGGTTGGATCTACAATAGGATCGGATATGATGAGAATGTGAGACCTGCTCAAAACCGGAAACGATTACAGCGAAACGAAGAAATGCGAAGGAAATCGTTGGAAGGAGAGTTGCCGCTGAGGAGGGATAGTGTCTTGTCTCGAATCTGGTGCCCAGAAAGAGCCACATGGGCATTCCAAAGGATTGAGCAATCTGGCGAAATGAGATGCAGAACCGCTTGGTCTCCAACAAAGGCATCTTCCTTGGGACCAATCTATACTCTTGGGAGAACAAGGTCTTAGCCTTCTCCCTTTGTTGATATGCATATAGTGCCCCGGCAAACAAAGCAGGCTCATCCTCCAAGAGGGACTGTCTCGTGCAGATTGGAGCGAACGAGCTAAACGCGAGACAGGACCAGAGTGATATACAGCAGTGAGAGCAATCGGAAATATTGAGCAAAGCGAGTCCCGCCGCTTTTGATAAAGAAATTGTACAAGGTATCTAAGTCCCATAAAGCGGATCCTGCCGCTGGCATTATATTCTGCTGTAGACCAATACATATGGTAGAAAAGTAGTATCATCATCGAATGTCACCTTCAACAGATATTCATCAATATCTTCAGGAGTATCGATAGATTCGTCGTTGCATAGTGCAAACTTGTCATCGTCAACTCTGCTTCTGGCCATGGCGATATAATGGCCGCTTTCGCCTGAGCCGTAGTGGTAGACAACCCCCATGAGCTTGTACAAGAGGCTAAGCTCCAGGTCGTCCGAGAAGGGGCTGAGGTCTAAGACTTCCGAATAGGGAATGTCGTCCTCGAGTTTGCACTGTTCGGTCTCTTCCCCATTATTCTCGTATACTGGCAGATTTGTTTCCTCGTCGATAGGGTAGCCCATTCGCTGGACACGTATGATAAGCACTTCTGGAGCTTTAGTAATGCGAAAGCGCTTAGTGTGATCCTTTACCCGTTTCTCAGGCGAAGCTTCTCGAGCAGCTGTGCAAGTATCACTCTCGCACTTGAAAGGAGCTGTAGTTGAAAGAGTGGCCTGGTTGATGTACTCAACCAAGTGCAGACCTCTTTTTGGTAGGAGGATGAAAGGGTTGATGTCGAGACCGGGCTCTGTTTGCTCTTGGTCGTCGTGATGCCTCTTACCGCAAACCCTACATCTCCACGTCCCGCGATATTTGATGTCAAAGGCTTTTGATAGAAGCGCGCTTGCGATACCATCACCGGACACCTGGTTTTTGAGGATCTCCAGTAACCCTTTCCAGAAGTCATAAGACGAACACTGACTGTCATGTAGTACCTCTTCTTCGATCAGGTTTCCGGGCGCAGGATCTGAAGTGGTCTGGGAGATATCCGTCTGGAGAGCTTTCCTGAATTCTCTCATCAGTATGTCAAGCTCCCGAGCTTGAGACTTCTTAGCACTGTCTTGTGGATTCCAGTAGTATTGAACCACCTTCTGCAACACACACATGGTACATTCATGAGCTGGGCGATTGCAGTCCTTGTGTATATGTCATACTGCCAACGTGCTTTCGAGCTGATACTACTGTGCGGACGCGATGCTGCTAGAAGGCAGATGAGAAAGCAGAACCCCCGGAAGTTGATGTTCTCACGACACTTAAATACCAAAATCGGCAAGGCGGAGTTACTTTCGTGCCTGCCGCAAAGTGCCGAGAGGGAACCAAAGGAACTCAACTTCACTCTCGTGTTCTCTTATCCTCGTAGCCTTGTCTTGCCTTTCCTTTCAAGCCTACTTCATGTGAAAGCACACCAGTCAATCTGGCGTGAGAGGACGTTGTATAGCCTTCCGTCTTGGCTGAGGCCCAAAGTCGTCGTATGGCTTCATCCTATCTACCGATCGCGATGCCTCGATGGCATGACCATCTCTCCCAGCCACGCCGAGCGTGAACCTCGTCGACAGGGAAATTGAGTTGCATGGACATCCCAAGATGGCACTGACACCCTCGTCGCCAATTACAATAATGATGCAGTGTAGCAATAAAGTGAATGCGGAGGTTGGACAGACAGAACCCAGTCGAGATACAGACATCATAGATATGGGTTGCTTCACCTCCTCGTACGTTGAGAAGAGTAGTGTGCCAGTGGCTGTTGCAGCCTCGACAGTAATCCACAGCCTTACCTACCCATGCCGACCTCGAACTCGCTGCCGCTCTATCATCCTAATGGCCACGAGAAACCACAGAGCCCACGTCGGGTGGTCTTGGGCCTACTGCTATGTCTTGCAGCTGTAGTCTTCCTGCTGAGGATTACAGTAGAAAGCAATGTATTCACTCACGGAATCGGCCACGCGCTCTTCTCCGCGACAGCTATGGAGAGGAGAAACTCAGCTCTGGTATTCGCAAACCGCCGCAAGCTCCCCTCGAATTTACAGATACTCCTGAAAGCATAAGTCGGGCTGGAGAAGAGGTGGCATCTGAAGAACAAAAAGTTGTGGATCGGATAGTCAAAAGTGTGAAAACTGCCGACGCAAGTTTCGCCAATACCCTACTTCCATATCTACATCACGAGTCCAAAAGTGCGGTGAAGCTTGCCTCTTCGAGCGTTTGGTCTTCGCTAAGAGGGGACAAGCAGGATCTTGTCAACGCATCTCAGACAAGTTCTGACGGGCTTGGAAAAGCTGGGCAAGCCACTTATGCCAACATACCCTTCTTCAACCTGACGGTTGCCGTCTACGAAAAGCAAGCCAATGACACCAAACTTCCGCTGGAGACGCGAAGGATCATTGAGTCGTTCCCCGCAAGCTTCGAATTCTATGGCATCGAGCTTGTAGGCGATAAGTTAAAGCGGTTTCAGACTATCAATTCCCGTATTCAGGATCTTTCGCAGGAGTTCCTCCAAGAGGCTATTGCGGATAACCCGAGCCTGTTCTTCACTCCGGAAGAGCTCAATGGCACGCAAGCAGATAAGATGAGCTCGCTGCCAAAGGGCAAAGATAAGAACGAGGGCAAAGTGGAAGTCAAAATGTGAGTCGATGCCACATCCGTCTTTCAGTCTGGTTATTAACGCATTGAGTAGGCAAAACCCAGATCTTAGCACAATCATCAACCATTGCACGAACGCAACCACTCGTGAGAAGCTCGTCACCACCCAGGCAAATCTAGCTACAGAAAATGTCGCGAGACTCGAGGAAGTTATTGAGCTGCGTGAGGAGATGGCTGGCCTGCTTGGGTTTCCGGACTACGCGACTTACAGAATACAGAGCAACATGGCTGGAACACCTAAGGCTGTGAACGATTTTATTTCCGATGTTCGAGCAAAGATTTCCCAGACCGCCGAGAAGAGCACTGCCCATTTCAAAGAGCTTAAGAAGAAAGATGTCGGCAAAGCCGATCACTTATGGCCATGGGACGCTTCGTAAGCTTGATTTTCTTCTCGGATAAGAAGAGTACGTCTGCTGATGACATTCATGTAGATTCTACTATCGGAAGTCGAACGAGGAGGAGTATGACATTGACGCCGATAAGATCAAGGAGTGGTTCCCTGCCATTCATACTCTGCAGGTTGTGCTGGACCTGTATTCCACGCTGTTCGGTCTTGATTTTGTCAAGATTGAAGGCAAAGATCGCGACCAACTCGCGAAGAGTGGCAAAGGAGGCGATCTTGTATGGCATCCTGATGTGGAGCTTTATGCTGTCTGGGATAAGACAGATGGTCGTGGCTTCATTGGATATCTTTATCTCGATGTCTACGTAAGTCCCCACTTCCCGTGCTCTTAGATGCCTAAAACTGACTGTTTGCAGTACCGAGAAGGCAAGCGAGGGAATGCTTTCATGTTGCCACTCGCGCCAGGATTCACCAAAGAAGATGGAACGAGATACTACCCGTCGGCCATACTGGTCACCAATTTCAAGAAAACCGACTCAGACACGCCATCACTGCTCTACCGTAGCGAAGTTCAGACTCTTCTTCATGAAGCAGGCCACGGCATGCATCACCTAACGTCAATGACCAAGTTTTCCAGGTTGCATGGTCCTGGCGGCTGTCCTATTGATTTTGTGGAGGCTCCAAGTCAAATGATGGAGAACTTCGCCTATTCGCCACCAGTGCTCAAGATGTTGAGCAAGCACTGGTCGTATCTGTCGCCGGATTTTGACAAGGCCTGGAAGAAGTCTCATAAAGACAAGCCACCCGAGAAGCTTCCCGACGATGTCATTAATAATATTCTGAGGAACAAGGATGCGTACAATGCCTATACGAATCTGTACCAGGTATTCTACGCTTCGTGGGACATGAAGATACATGAAGCAAACTCGTCAAGGGCAGCCAAAGACATTGACACGACCGCCGAGTGGAATCGCATCTATACAGATTATGTGAAAGGCATCGACACTCCGAGTCCGAAATGGGGCCATCTACAGAGCACGTTCAACCATCCAATGGTAAGCACAAAACTCGGGTTCTTGCATGCATACACAAGAATTGACTTGACACGTTTAGGCCGGATACGATGCTGGATACTATGCGTACCTATGGTCCAAGTCCTACGCAGAAGATGTCTTCTACACTGCTTTCAAGAAGAATCCCATTAGCAGCGAGACGGGAATCCGATGGAGGCGTACAGTGCTTCAGCCCGGGGGAGCAGAGGACTATGACTCGATGCTGACAGAGTTCCTTGGTCGTGAAAGCAATCGCAATGCGTTCTTTGAGGATCTGGGGGTTAAAGTGTGATCTCTCTTATCGTGAGGGGAACCTCGTTCTGTCCGTGTACGACGTGGAAAGGCACGTCGGTTCTGCGATTTCGGGCCGAATGTCCGGTTTCTGCAACCACGATCCTACTAAAGAAACCTGTCCTCATGATGATCCATAATGAAGTAGTGCCAACTTGACTCTACAGCACATTGATGTCCAGCGAATTTATCACCGTGTTGGTGATTTTCAAGACACTATGGCATCGCCTCCAAAACGTCTCCGTGTTGGTATCTTGGGAGCCGGCCTAGTCGCTCAAACCATTCATTTACCTAACCTATCGCTTGTCAGCCATCTCCACGAAGTAACAGCAATTTGTGACATCTCCAAAAAGGTTCTTAATGTCCTGTCCGTCTGACAGGAAACCTCAACACTAACCAAAGCCCTCAGAACGTCGATCACTGTGCCTCAAAATTCCACATCCCCCTCGCAACCACAAACGCCGAAGAAATCTTCAAAAGTCCAAACGTAGACGTCGTCTTCATCCTCACATCCGACGAATTCCACGAACCCTACACAATCGCAGCAATCGAAGCAGGAAAACATGTCCTCGTGGAAAAACCTTTGTCTCTCTCCATCCCCTCGGCTCAAAGAATCATCGATGCATCCAAGAAACATCCCGATTCCGTGGTTTTCATCGGTTACATGAGACGCTACGCAAAACCTTTCACTCAAACATTCAAACGTGAAGTCGCCAGCATTCCGAGGATTCTTTATGCGAGAGTGAGGGATTTTCCAGGACCGAACCCAAGATTTGTTGCCGAGAGTGGGACATTCTTAGTAGAAAATACGGACTTTCCCGCAGAAGCTGGAGAGGAAAGGAATCGACGACTCGATATTCTTTTCAAAGAAGCTTTCCCAGGGGATCAGGAGATTTCTGAATCGAAAAAGAAAGCTTGTAGATTTTTCGGAAGTTTGGGGTCTCATGATATCAGTCTTATGCGTGAGGCTATTGGATTTCCGGAGAGTGTTGCGGGAGTTGCGTTTAATGAACCGTTTTATAATGCGATTTTCAATTATCGGAATCGGACGCCGGGAGGAGAGAAGTATTCTGTGACTTATGAATCGGGGATTGATAATGTGTTTGATTTCGATGCTCATGTGGCGGTTTATGGAGAGAATAAGAGGGTGTTTATTCAGTATGATTCGCCGTTTGTGAAGGGTTTGCCGATAAAGGTTACCGTGCAGGAAAACAATCAGTATGGTGAATTTGAGTCAAGAGAGGTTTTGGGAAGTTATGTGGATACTTTCACGGAAGAATTGCAGGAGTTGTACGATTGTGTGGTCAATGGGAAGGAGGTGAAGACGACGGTTGAGGATGCGATTCAGGATATTCAGATTTATGATATGATGTACAAGAAGTGGAATGAACAGGAGAGCGGTAGATAGTGAAAAGGCTAGAATCTTTTGCCGAAGTTAATGATGGCACGAATGTTTCCCTGAAGTCCTGGTCGTGAATGCGTCTATCATCAATTACTACTATACAACACAAAACCTGCGATGGTGTAATCTACTACCAATCCATCCCACTGCTCCCTCTCTCCCCGCCAGCGAGAATCGCCTGCGCCTTGCCCTCCGCCCCAAGACCATTAGTCAAGTGACTAGCCTGAACCCCCTTCCTTCCCTTCTTCGAGCTCATCATCAACTTCTTATCGAGTGCGTCAAACTCACTCTTCGTCTCCGTCTCCTCCTTCCTAATCTTCCATTTCTCGGTCCCGAGCACACCATCAAGTTCCTCTATAGGAGGCAGCTTAACGTAAACCATTCCATCATCTCTCGCTTCCACTGGGAACGTCGCAATATTAACAGTCTCATCGTTACCACACTTCCCTGCATCCTCACCCTTCATCGAATAATTCCTCTTATGAAGAGGACAAGATACCCAAAGCTTTTCGTTCTTGACATCTTCACCGATCAAGCCATCTGAGAGAACAAAAGCGCGCTTATGTGGACACATTTGTTGCGTGGCGTAGTAACGACCCTTGACTTTGAAGATCGCGAGTTGCGTATCGCCTCTCTTCACAGGCAGACTGCTTCCTGTCGGAGAGTCCGAGAACTGGTCGGATCGAGCAAGAGGTTGCCATGACAGAGAAGACCATTGATGGCCTCTGAAATCTTCTTTCGCGGACTCCTTGGCCCAGTGAGCGGGTCGAGTTTGGCCGCGCTCGGGAACTTTTTCTATCGAGTCGACGTTGTCTTTCGTGTTTCCAAATTGTGAGAACATTTCCATTTTCTTGGGTGATTTCAGGACTTCGGTCCATTCGCAGAAGAATGTGTCAACGAGGTCGTTCATTTGCTTCTCTAATTCGGCGCAGATTCCGAGTTTGTCTTCGAGAATGACTTCTTGGAGGTATTTGATTCCTCCGGGAAGGTTTTCGACCCATCGAGCAGTGCGTTGGAGTTTATCTGCTGTGCGGATGTAGAACATCAGGTAGCGATCCAAGATCGGGACGACATCGTCTGGTGGCACGTCTTTGGCGAGGAGTTCGCTATGTCGTGGTGTTGCTCCGCCGTTGCCGCCGACGAAGATGTTGAAGCCCTTGTCTGTGGCGATCAAGCCGAAGTCCTTATTTTGCGCTTCGGCGCACTCTCGAACGCACCCCGATACGCCTCCCTTCATCTTGTGAGGTGAACGTATGCTCTTGTAGCGCTCTTCTAATCTGACGGCCATACCGACAGAGTCACCAATTCCAAATCGACACCATGTTGTGCCCACACAAGACTTGACTGTTCTTAAGCTTTTGGCATAGGCGTGACCAGACTCAAGGCCACCGTCGATCAATTCCTGCCAGATGTAAGGAAGGTCGTGCTTATTTGCGCCAAACATATCGATGCGTTGACCACCGGTGATCTTGCAGTAGAGGCCGTACTTCTTCGCTACTGTACCAATGACAACCAGCTTGTCTGCGGTGATTTCGCCACCTGATACACGAGGGACGACAGAGAAGGTGCCATTCCGCTGAATGTTGGCCAAGAATCTGTCGTTCGTATCTTGCAGTCCTCTTTGGTTGTCGTCGAGAACGTGCTTGTTGTACAGAGATGCTGTGATGGATGCGATTGCAGGTTTGCAAGCTTCACACCCCGCTGCTTCTGGGTCTTTGCCGGCCTCCTTCATTATGTCCGCAAAGTTCGTCAACTTCTTCACATAGGCAATGTTGTAGAGATCAGCACGAGAATATTCAAAGTGTGGACAAAGGTGGTTCTTGACTTCTTGACCCATCGACGCCATCGTCTTGTTGAAGATGGTCTGGACAAGAGGCATACAACCTCCACATCCGGTACCAGCTTTCGTACATGACTTGACATCGCCGATAGATTTGCAGGTTCCGTCTTTGACACTCTTGACTACGTCACCCTTGATCACATTGTGACATGAGCATATTTGAGTATCGTCGTCAAGCTCGTCAGCATCGTCGTCTCCAGACTTCTTTCCCACGATGAGCTCTGAAGGTGGTATTTCAAGGGGCTTTTGATTCTTAACCATAGGCACCAGCTTGACGTAATCGCTTGTGTCGCCAATCATCATGCCGCCTAGCAGGTATTTGCCGTCCATTGTGAACAGGTACTTCTTGTATATCTGTTGGAATGGATCCTTATATGTCAGAGCCTTGACAGGAGGAGGTGGTGGCCCATCCGTGAGGGCTTTGGCGGAGTCCACACGGTCTTTCTGCTCTAGTGTCACGTCCTTCTTAGCGCCTCTCCTGACTGGAAGCTGCTTGGGTCCATCTCGATCCGCAAAGAAGTCTCCAAAGCTAGCGACCTCAACACCGAGCAGCTTCAATTTGGTACTGAGATCAGGTCGCTTGAATTTTCGAGGAGTGTGTGCTTTTGCTTGTGTCAGATTGAAGGCGAGAACGTCTGCCATCTCAATTCCTGGTGCGATGAGACCAAATGTCTGGTTCTCCCAGCTTGCACACTCTCCGACCGCGTAGACATCTTTGGCAGACGTAGCCAAGTCTTCGCCAACGATAATGCCACCTCCTCTGTCGGCACATTTGATGCCTGATTTACGCGCAAGCTCATCTCTCGCTTTTATGCCGATCGCAAAACATATTGTGGTGCAGTCCATTTGTTCGCCGTCTTCGAACGTCACGCCAACGACGTTGTTCTGGTCGTCAGTGTTGATCTTGCCGACTCTTTTGCTGAGCAGCACATCAAGGCCCAGCTGTCGCACTTGCTCCAGAACCATACCTCCAGCGTCGCCGTCCAATTGTCTGCTGAGGACCCATCTATTCCGCTCGATGAGCTTGACTTTTTGAAACTCTTCTAGATCCATCATGGCCTTGGCAGCCTCCAGCCCGAGCAGGCCTCCACCGACTACAGCACCGACTGTGCCTTTCTTCGTTGCAGCGAAATTGATGAGATTCTGTAGGTCGTCGATTGTTCGATACACGAATACCCCGTTGGCATCATACCCAGGAGTGTGCTTTGGCAGCACAGCATTCGATCCCGTCGCGAGGACGAGGGTATCGTACGGTACAGTGTCTCCTTTTGCAGTCTCTACCGTTTTGCCTTCTGTATCGATCGAGGTCACGACGGTGTTGAGGTGGTAGGATAGAGATCCCTCTGGCATAGAGGCATACCACGAGGCTGGATTGAGGTAGAGATTCTCGACTTCTCTGTGTTGGAAGTAGCTCGTCAATCCAACTCTGTTGTATGCCAGATGTGATTCCTCGCCGATCACTGTGATTGCATACTCCTGCCTCTTCACGTCCAGCTTGAGAAGCTTCTCGATGAAGGCTACTCCCACCATGCCCAATCCCACCACAACTATCCTCTTTCTCGCTGCAGGCCGCGGCAGCTCTCCACTGACTTCCATCCTCTCGACCTTCTCGGGAAGAAGGTTGGCCTCCATGTCGTTCCACTCGCTGTTGGCCATCGTGCCAATTGTCCTTAGGAACAGCAGAGCGAGCTGTATAGAGAAGGAAACTGGACAAGGAATGACAGCACTTACACAGGTAGTACTTCGATCAGCATAGTCTATCAGAACTACTGGATATACTTCTGTTATCAGGCCAAGCCATGTGCCCAGCGGAGTCTGTAGAGGCAAAATATGTTTTTACCCAATGCCACGCGCGCGGAGAAGCAAATACATCGCAATAGAGGGCTGGCCACACAGAAGCAGCATGATGACCACTAAACGCTCCAGATTACAGCGGAAAGAATAGGTGACTGGGCAATGATGGACAAGTGCTTCTCCGAGGCGGGTATGGCAGGCGTCTGTAAAAGCTGATAAGGTCGCAGGCGGGAGGAACCCATGATAGGAAGTCGGTCTGCCAAGAATCGTCGCTGATTGAAGATCACGTGACCTTCACTTTCTCTCGCTTTGACCGCCAATCCGAGTGAATGGAAGTTTGTGCTAGCTTTGAAGCAAATGGCAACCTCATCCCGACCAGCGCGCACTCACGACTCCACCTCTGCGACATTTTCGAGCCTGTACGAATGTTCGCAATTGAGCAATTCTGTGAGAGAAAAGCACATCTCCGGCAACACAGTATGCTGATCCTGACCACAGGCCTTGTCGTCGCTGGCTGAGTGCAGACCCGCTTTTCCAGCCCAATCTGGCGCCACAGCAGATAAGAAAACAACCTTGGAGTGGTCCACGCTTACGGTTCTACGGCAGCTTGAATAGGTCCGCTGCTGCTTCGATCCTGGGATCTCTTGTGCAGCTCCGCCCATGTCATTATGTTTCCGCGGCGATGCCATTTCAACTTCGATGCTGCGTTCCTTTTGGCATGCATTTCCTCGCTACGCTACGCCGAGCGGTAAGCGCAATGACGAAGAGAAATCGAGGCCTTGGAATGCTGGGCTATTGGAGCCAAATGTAGGTTCGCTGGTGCTACTTGGACAGCCTCACCAGTAGCTGCGCAGGATTCTCACATCACCTACTTTCCTTCATGTCTATTCTGTTACCCTAACCAGTCAATCTCCTAACCCATTCAAGCTGGACACTTCTCGCTATGAGCGTCACAGCTGCTCCAGTAACATCCACCGATGCGGTGCGGCGGCCATCTGTAGCCGTTGTTGCTCCGCCTACGCCTCCAGACAGTGGCAGTGAGAAGGCCGAGTCGGAATCAGAAAGCGTTGAAAATGACTTTCCTTTACCTCCGCCATCCTCAGAGCCGACTCAAGTGCTTGAAGTTGACAAGAAGACACCAGATGGCTGGTTACCGCGAGATCCCAGACTTATTCGGCTTACTGGAGTACATCCTTTCAACGTGGAGGCCCCATTGTCAGACTTGTACAACGAAGGATTCCTCACAAGTCCGGAACTGTTCTACGTGCGGAACCATGGTCATGTTCCACAAGTCAAGGACGATGATATACCTGACTGGACATTCAGCATAGAGGGGATGGTTGAGTATCCAATAACCTTAACATTCCGTGAGCTACTCGAGCAATACGAGCAGCATACATATCCTATCACTCTGGTCTGTGCTGGCAACCGTCGGAAGGAGCAAAATGTGGTACGCAAAACGAAAGGTTTCTCTTGGGGAGCTGCCGGCGTTTCGACAGCCATATTCACTGGCACACTCATGTCTGACGTGATAAGAAGAGCAAAGCCTAAGCGAGGAGCGAAGTATGTCTGCATGGAGGGAGCCGATAAGCTGCCGAATGGCTACTATGGCACTTCAGTCAAGCTGAACTGGGTGATGGACGAGAATCGGGGCATGATGCTGGCCCATAAGATGAATGGCGAGATGCTGCGACCCGACCACGGAAAGCCTTTGAGAGCTGTAATACCTGGTCAGATTGGTGGTCGAAGCGTCAAGTGGCTCAAGAAACTCATCGTCACTGCCGAGCCTAGTGACAACTGGTATCACATCTATGACAACAGAGTTCTGCCAACTATGGTGTCACCCGAGGAATCTGCGAATGACCCGAAGTGGTGGATGGACGAGAGATACGCCATCTACGATCTGAGCACGAACTCAGCCGTAGCATATCCCGCACACGAGGAACAATTATGTCTGGTCGGTGCACAAAAGAATTATCGAGTCAAAGGCTATGCCTATGGAGGTGGAGGAAGACGAGTCACAAGGGTCGAGATCTCTCTTGATAAAGGCAAGACATGGCGTCTTGCTAACATCGACTACGCAGAAGATCGCTACAGAGATGCACAGCCGCAAAACCTGTACGGCGGCACACTCGATTTTGGGTGGCGAGAAAACAGCTTCTGCTGGTGTTTCTGGAACCTCGACATCGCTGTGGAAGAGCTAGCTGAGGCCAAAGACATCCTCGTGCGTGCCATGGACGAGAGCATGAACCTGCAACCACGTGATATGTACTGGAGTGTACTTGGCATGATGAATAACCCTTGGTATAGATTGACGATCAGCAAAGAGAACGACTACCTCCGTTTCGAGCATCCGACTCAACCTGCCTTGATGCCTGGTGGCTGGATGGAGCGTGTCAAGAAGGCCGGTGGTAATCTGACCAATGGCTACTGGGGCGAGCAGATTGGCGGCGAGAACGCTGCTGAACCAGTCACCGAAGCCGCTGGCGAGGTGAAGATGACGAACGACAAGATTGACACGAAAGTCACGATTGATGAATTACGAAAACACGACACCGAGCAGTCACCATGGTTCGTCGTCAATGGAGAAATCTATGATGGACTGAAATTTTTAGAAGGACATCCTGGTGGTGCTCAAAGTATCATTTCCGCAGCTGGTCTGGACAGTACGGATGAATTCATGGCGATTCGTAGGTTACCTGACCGCCATATTTGTCCTAAACTATCTCACTAACAAATACTCATCTAGACAGCGAAACAGCAAAAGCAATGATGCCAACCTACCACATCGGCACCCTCGACGAAGAAGGTCGAAAAGCTTTGTCTGGCGAAGAAGTTCAACCCGACGAAAATGCAGAACCGCGACCAGTCTTCCTCGACTCCAGAACCTGGCGCAAAGCAATCCTCCACTCGAAAGAAACCGTATCCTGGGACACAAGAATCTTTAAATTCAAACTCGACCACGACACACAAACTCTCGGACTCCCTACAGGTCAACACCTCATGATCCGTCTTCGAGATCCCGTCACTCGCGAAGCTATCATACGAAGTTATACTCCGATTTCTCAAACCACGCAAAAAGGCTACATGGACGTACTCGTGAAAATCTACTTCGCATCCTCAAATCAAAAAGGCGGGAAAATGAGCGTCGCACTCGACTCAATCCCAATAGGACATTTCGTAGATTTCAAAGGCCCAATCGGCAAATTCGAATACCATGGGATGGGAATCTGCTCGATAAATCAAATCAAACGAAACATCAAGACGTTTTATATGATTTGTGGAGGTAGTGGGATTACACCGATCTATCAGGTCTTACGGGCAGTAATGCAGAAGAAGGATGATCCGACGAGATGTGTTGTTCTTGATGGGAATCGATTATTGGAGGATATTCTGTGTAAAGCCGATCTCGATGGGTATGCGAAGGAGAATGTGGATAGATGTAAACTTCTCTATACTTTGACGAAGGCACCTGAGGATTGGGCTGGGTTGAGAGGAAGGATTGCGGCGCCTTTGCTGAAGGAGCATGTTGATCGGAAGGCTCACGGGGATGGAGAGGCTATGGTGCTGATTTGTGGACCGGGGCCTTTGGAGAAGAGTTGTCATCAAGCTTTGTTGGAGATTGGGTGGAAAGATGATGAGCTGTTGTTCTTCTGAGACTGTTGTTCATTCCGAAGCGTGGCGTTCCGGTCTGTGGGAAATGGTCTGCGGCTCGTGCAAGTGCTGCGGAAGCATGCAGGATGGCGAAAAGGACACTTGATACAAAAGGAGTCTTGCACGAGACATAGCTAGGTCACAAAAGAGCGACCCAATGCCATCTTAGAACCAAGACGCTCTTCTTATGCGCGAGTTTCCTGAGGGCCGTTGCGGCGAGCGTCACGGAGATTTCGTCAGACGTGTGAGAATCAACTAGATTTGACTATACAACAACAGCAGCATGGTATCTGAAAAATCGCCTGCTTCGCGACAGCACGCAAGCAGGCGAAGTGCCCGCGAAAAATGATGCGGCAGGTCCAATTGCATCCTCCGACACCTTTTCCAGGTACTGTATGGGTATCATAAATCAAACGCCTTTTGTGCCTCTTCCTATGCAATCGCTTCTCGGCCTCTTTGAAAACAGCAGCGAGCAGCAAACCTATGCTATTCCATTCCAGTCGCCTTCATTCGCGCTCGAATTGCCCTGCTTTGGTTAGAAGAATGAATCCGCACTTACCTTGGCCGCCACAGTTGGTCGATGCACATTCTGGTGCGAAGAGCTGCTGCGAATGGCGACGTATATGCTGTTGTTAGTAATTCGTCATTAGTCAACGTCTTTCGAAGCTGCAAATAAATGTGTCGGGAGATCTCGCAGCTTCAATGGGGTGCGTGTTGGGGAGCAGGCCAGAATGATCGGGGCCAGATCCCAATTGTTCCGCAGGCGACCGTGTCACTCAGTCCGCTCGCGACTTCTTCGACTCGGGTTCATCGAAGCTCGGTCCATCTTCGCCTGCATGCTCGTCGAAAGAGCGCTTGCCACGAAGGGAGCCGTTGGGTGTTCTGGCCTCTTCCGGCAGGGAGGACTCCTCGTTGCCATTGCCGGCGTTGCTGTCATCCTCGTCTGGTATTGGCGCATTCTCAGCGGCTGGCTCATGTCGACCAGCGTCTTGGCCCTCTTCGAGTTCGGTGTCGTCAAGGAGGTCGAAAGCAGTATGGAACTGGTCGTCATCCTCGCCAGGTTGGAGCTCGCCTTGTTGGACATTTTCTACGTTGTCAGCCTGGACAAGTTCTTGCTGTTCATGTTGGGTACCAGGCTCGACAGCGTCATGCGCGCCCGCTTCAGTGCCTTCGGCTTCACCATGTTCCTCGCCGTGTGTATACTCGGTAAAGTCCTCGTTGAGGAAGTCACCTGTATCACCGTGGGCATACGTATCATCATGACCGGCTTCTTCGCCACCATGGTGTGTTTCTGCGGCATAGTCGGTGGCTTCGTTGGCTTCGTGCTGAGCAGCATCAGCAGCCTCTGCCTGCTCGGCCTCTTCTTCGTATGCATCAAGAAGCGCCGAGAACTCATCGTCTCCACCATCTTCGTGCGACTCTAAGGCAAGGTCGTTAGATCATTGTCATCGAAGTCGAAATAATCGTCAAGATACTCACCAGCAGCATCGTTCGTCGCATCAGCGCGAACCGTTGCCGAAGTCGCAGTCGAATCGGGAGCGACGGTCTCTTGGCCTTCATGCACAGCTTGTGCCGTGGCAGATTCGCCGGCATTCTGATCGTGAACGGCGTTCTCATCGTAGTCGTCATAGTTACCTTCTTCATATTGATCAAAGGGGTACTCTTCGCCATTTTCGTCGCCTTCCTGGTACTCATGGTTGGCCTTCTCGTCCTCTTGGTGCTCTCTTACATTCTGCGTGGAGGCCTGAGCGAGCTCGTCTTCGCTACGTTCGGCCTGCTCATACTGAGCGTCCGTTCGGTATTCCTGGCCATCCCATTCTTGTTCTCCGTCACCTTCTTCGTCATATTCTTCGTCATCACCTTGCTCGTGCGCGTTGTTGTACGTAGACATTCCCGTTCCCGCAACAGCAGCTTCCTTGAGCAACTTAAGGTGGCTTGTGAACTTGAGTTGGGTAGTTAGTGTCATAGAAAGTCGCGGAATATCCTCAACTCCATCGTTCTGGTAGAGGTTCATATACACTTCCAGGACATCGTTCAAGCTGACAGCTGACGCATGCGTTGAGCACTCCATGAGCATCAATCCGATGCGATCAAATCCAAGCACGAGGTCCTGGTCATTTGACACGGCATCTCCAAGGCGTTGGTTGAGACGCTGTTTGCAAGAAGACAGAAGCTCAGCCAAGCTCACATTGACCAGGTTGTCATCTTTCAGGAGCCCGTCGGGCTGCGCACGCGATTTGAACAAAGGCCATTCATGGTCACCAAACTGGATCGTCATGGGGTGCAAGCCCGTATCGGTCGGCGTGGGAGGTGCATCTACTGAGAATGATGCGGTCGAGGTATCTATAGTGCCTGACAGCTGAGGTGGAGCTTTCTGCGCAGGCTCTTCTGCTTGTTGGAAGTCGTCCTCTAAAGCAGCTTCGAGAGCCTCTTCATCCCACTCCACGGCAGCAGCGGCTTCACTATCATGCACTTCGGTCAGATTTGCTTCGCCTTCAGTCTGCTGCTGACCGGCTACGGTATCGTGGGAAGTCTCCTGAACTGGCTCCAGCTCTATGCTCGCAGGCTGCTTGGCTGCAGGCTCGACTACAGTCTCCGGTACAGTCTCTTCTGAAGTGAGCTGTTCCTCGGGAGGCGCAAAAGTGTCAGATGGTTCGACCTGCGGCTCCTCAAGCTGGCGCGGAACCTCTTCATCGGGTTCCGCGTGTGCATCCTCAGCAGGAGCCCCTGTGTCTACTAAAAAGCTTGCGTGGCCATCTCCTGCTGACAAAGCTTCGGTCGGCAGGGCATCTGGAATGGGCTGATCAGGAACCGTGTCCTGTAGCTCTGCATCATCGTAGTCAATGAGTTCTTCGTCTCCATCTTGATGTTGATATGGGTCATCGTCTTGCATCTCTGCCTCGACTACGGGGTTGCTCGTCACGTTGAAATGATCATCATCGGCCATCATATCGTCAGTTGCAGTGCCTGGCCGCACTTGTTCGCCGTCCTCGAGCATGCGCTCATCATCGGTGAGGTGAACACCGCCGCCGTAATCATCAAAATCGATGTCGATGTCGCCATCGTTGTTCCGAGCAGGAGATGACATTTCCATACTGTCATCCATAGGAGGTAGGGAAAGTGACGGGGCGAAAGCCGTCGAAGTCATGGTTGTAAATGGCCAGCCAAGACGCGTCTTCTTATACGCTAAGTGTTCAAAGAAAAGCGAAGTAGTGCTACAGGGTGATTGCGCGGTGTTGTAGAGTCAGAAACACGTCGAAAGCACGCGTTGGATGGTCGGTCGCTTTGTCACTCTCGTTACAAAATGTCGTCGGGTGGCGGAGTCAAAAGCAGGCGCGCAGGCGATATACGGATCATGTGGGCGTGGTCGACGGCATGCGTTGTCGGATGTGCGTTTGCCGCGTGGTGTGTCGAGTCTGGCGCGGTGGTGTGGTTGTTGAAGAAAGGAAGCAAGTGAGGAGATGAAGATGTGCTGCAAGTCCGAAAGCAGCGGCGGATCAGGTGCGCGCCGGGCTGAGCCGAACCCTGCCAAGACTTGCGGCTCCCAATGCGACTGCCAACTGTCGACACCAGCGGCAGAGCGTGAGGAAGGAGAGGGAGAATCCAGGCAGCATACACACCCTATACAGCAATTCTTGTCTGAATCATTCACAAAACTAGACGAATCTAAGAGTGATTGACGATTGATTCTGTGATATTGCCTGAGCTCCATCAAAATGGTAAACGAAACCAACTCCTATACAGTAATTCTTCAAGCTCACGATCTGTTTCACAGGTGGTGCTCTCAGCGGCCATCACCACGCGGTCTGGCAAGCCCATTCTCGCCCGCCAATTTCGACAGATGCAACGATCGAGAGTCGAAGCCCTCCTCGCATCCTTCCCAAAGCTCGCCGACACTGCCAGCCAACACACAACTGTCGAGCAGGACAATGTGCGATTCGTATACCAACCCCTCGACGAGCTGTACATGGTCTTGATCACCAACCGGCAATCGAATATCCTTCAAGACATCAACACACTTCACCTCTTTGCGCAGGTCGTCAGCTCAATATGCAAGAGCTTAGACGAGCGAGAGATTACACGATGCGCTTTCGAGCTCCTTTCTGCCTTCGATGAGGTTGTTACTTTGGGCTACAGAGAGAACCTGACCCTGAGCCAGATCAAGACCTTCTTGGACATGGAGTCGCATGAAGAACGAATTCAGGAGATCATTGCTAGGAATAAGGAGTTGGAGGCTTCCGAGGAGAGGAAGCGCAAAGCCAAGCAATTGGAGATGCAGAGAAAGGAGATGTCGAGGGCAGCTCGTGTTGGTGGAGGAAGTGGAGGCATGGGCGCTATGCCACGGGCACCATCATATCCGACATACACCCCTCCAGCATCCACTCCAAGCATGACGGATTCATACGACTCTTACAATGCAGCCAAGAACCAGTCCTTCAGCAAGCCTCTCGCGACACGAGGAAAGGGCATGCAGCTTGGCAAGAAGAAGACTACAAACACAATGCTCGACCAGCTTGGCGCGGAAGCCGAAGCGAGTGCACCTCTGGCAGGGGTGCCTGTGCCAGCTGCTCAGCCAGTCCAGCCATCTGTGCCTGCAAGCACCACAGCCGCTCACGCAGACGCAGTACATATCACAGTCGGAGAGGCCATCTCTGCGAAACTCTCGCGCGAAGGTGCTATCGAATCATTCGAGGTCAAGGGTGATCTGCAGCTGCGCATCACAGACCCCAGCCTCACACAAATCAAACTTGACTTGGCATTCGGCGACATTAAAGGCGCAAACCTTAATGCTCATCCGAAGGTCGACAAGAAGCAATTCAAGGATAACAGCATCATTCAGTTAACCGACACAAGCAAAGGCTTCCCAGCCAATAACAGCATTCAAGTCATGCGATGGCGACTAGCCGCAAAGGCCGAGGATGTCAGTGAGCCTCCTATCAAATTCACCGTCTGGACCAGCGAGATGTCCACCGGCACCTACAGCGTGACAGTCGAATATGAGCTCACAGGCACCGATCCGCTCAAAGACGTCACAGTCGTCATCCCATACCAGACTTCCGAACCTTCTGTCTCGAGCTTCGACGCTGTCTACGAAGTCAGCGGCGATAGCATAGACTGGACGATTGGCGACGTGGACGATTCAAATCCAAGCGGCTCCTTCGAATTTGAGGCCCAAGCAGAGTCGGAAGGCGAGTTCTTCCCTATGCAAGTCAGGTTTGCCAAGAGTCGACCGTGGGTGGAAGTGGATATCAGCAGTGTCAGCCTGCTGAATCTGAACCAAGATATCAGCTTTGGCAAAGACGTGAGGTCGGTGGCTGAGTCTTATATGATTGTCTAGGAGCGTGATGCGACTTGGGTGTGGACTTAGCACCAATGGAGAAATGCAATGAATAGATCACTACGAAAGCTTTGTCGTATAAGTTGATAAGCGAGCAATGCGCCAGAACGTCGACAGCCACCTTTCAAGACTTTCCAAAGGCTGACGAATTTACATAGTCGGCGGGAGATCTCACCTCGAGGCGGAAGCAAATCGTGATTAAGACGAAGGGGTGAGCACAGCAATTGCGAATGATCAAATGCGTGTTGTGTTGCCATTGACTTCAAACGTAGCTGCCTTCATATGCAGAGATGTTGGTGGTCAGTGCGTATTTTTACTAAAGTCCAAGCAAGGAAAGAGCGCTCCATAACGCACCCACACCCTTCACTTCCAATTTCAACACCATCTTCAATCGCAACTTCAAACTCGCCGATTCACCATGCCCACCGGGATTGAGCGCGTTCTTGCCAGTCTAGCCGACCTCGACAACTGCGAGCTAGACTTCATCAGAAGCTCCATCACCAGCCACCTCGACAATCGAAAAGAGACAGCCACAGATCAACCTTGTCGCCTTCTTGACCTAGCCGCTGAGCTAAGAAACCGCATCTACGGCTATGTGATTGTGGCGCATCTCAAGGAAGAAGCAAACCTCGTGAAAAAGCCCGGACTCCTCGATTGCAACCAACAGCTCCGCCGCGAATTCGGAGACATATATTACGGATCACAGACTATGGTTCTTCGACTATTCAAGCGGGCGTCTAGATCGGGCAATATCATTCGTCCGAGAAAGACTACCGTTGTCAATCGCGACTTGATCAAGCGTCTACTCGACAGGAAGGGCGTTACCGGCTGTACATTATATCGAAGTCCACCCGAGACGCGAGTATTTTCTCCCTACACGAAGGTTTCCGACCCTGGTGGCATGGCCTCATATAAAGATGTGAGGGTGGGCCAGCTAGAGGAGACGTGGTTGGGCAAAACGACTCAGTTCCGGTTCCGCCGCGCTACCTTGGACCTTGAGCTCCTGAAAGAGTATGGCTACGAGAAAGCCAGTACGTGAAGGAAGCCTGGGTTCAGAAGAGCAGTATTCAAGACGTCTAGCATGAATGGAGCACTTCTGGAACTCGTTGGCACAGAGCGTAGGAGCGCGGAAGTCCTCAGAAGGCAGGCGCGGATGCCGAGATGGTGGCATTCAGGTTGATTGAGCATATAAGCATGATGAGCTTGGTTCAGCTGCAGGTGACACGAGCTGAGCGGCTACGAGAAGAGAGATCATGTAGTCTGAATTGCGCTCACTCACACCTCATTCCTCCATCCCGTCTTCCTTCTCCCCGCCTCCCTGCATCAAAAGACTAAGATCCAGCACCCTCCAATCCCGTCCCTTATTCCCAAACACAACACAAAGCAACTTCTCCTTCCTACCACCAACCACAAGCTTTTGAGGTCTGAAACGCGTATCCGTAGGGAAAGTATGCAAGACCTTCTGCACCGTGGCTCGAAGTCTGATGATCTGTGTCTGCCCATCTACCTGCACAAGGCAGAGACAGACTTCAGCCATACCAGTGACGAACTTCACGTCCAAAACCTCACCAGGAAACTCGTGCTGGACTGCTGTTTGATTCCAGATTGGTCCAGAGGAAATGCTTTGCCGAGATTTCTCGTCAGGTGAGATGGAGAGCAACTCGATTATATTAGGTGAAGTCTTGTCCATTCCGACTACAATCGTTGCGTCCTTGGTCTGCACCATGTCTAGTACCTCCGTAGCTTGCCACTGCAGCGCCACAGAAGGAGGATTGAAAGGTGGGAAGAGCATACGATTCTGCCACTCCGTGATTCTCTTCAGCGCAATACGGGCTCGACCCATCAAAGCGCAGGTCAAAGCTGGGATATTCAGCAACGCCATAGGATCACCAACATCTTTCACCTTGACGAGCAACGTATTGCCGCCTTTTGCGTCAAGTTGTTTCAGAGCCTCTTTCGCGAGCTCGTAGCTGGCTGTTGGAACCAGTGGCTTTGCGAAGAATTGTGCTTCGCTGCAGATAGCACCTCCCTCAACATCAGGTCTGTTCTCGATATGCGGGGCTAGTTTGCTTTGCTCCATGTTGTTCTTGATGTATGCAAGGACGAGAGGATAATCGATGCCAGGTGATTCTCGTTCTTCCACTTCTAGAGCATTCTGCGAGAAGGGTTCAGCGGCTGCAATCTCAACTTGCATCTTGAGCCATTTGATGAAAGCCCGAAATTCGCGATGCTCGCTCATGATGATCAGCTGCATCTTCTGTGCCACTAATCGTAAGCTGTCGATGTGTTCTAGGATGTTCGTGAAGATTTGGGGTGAGCAGTCGAAACTGCTTGAGCCCTCGTGATAAGTCGCCTGGCCACGGAGAGTGGTGACCGCGATGCTCAAGCGATCGAGTGCGGGTAATAGATTGACGAATATGTGGTTCTGAATGTTGCTATACATGGTGTTAACGGGTTGCTCCCATCGCCTGTGGAAGGCATCTTTATAGTCGTCGATCCAGATCAGGACCTGAGGATGGAAAGATCCAGTCATGGCAAGATGATACAAGTTCGTTACAGCATCGCCGTCGACTGGATGCTGCTTGGCCAAGTCATCCTGGAGCATGCCGAGAATTTTCCTGGGTGGCACTACGTTCGACGTGTAGTCATGCTGTATGCACCGGGCTGTTTGCAGCACATAGTCCATGAGCGTTTGTATTCGTTTCGTGTTCGTTGCAATAATGTGAAGTAGCGATCCTCCCAACTTCTCAAGTGGAAGATCGAGCGATGTGAGGCTCAAGGAACATCCATCCTGCTCATCTTTTGAGATAATCGCATGACTTGAGCTCCGTGCATGCGCAGCGTGCATGATTGGCTCACCAGCAATCTTGCAAGTGCCAATCTTGACAGTCTCGTCAAGCAGCACCTGTACTTTGCGATCTTTTTGGCAGACGAGTAGTGCGTCCACTGCTTTCGCACTACCATCGCCATGAGTCTCGAACTGCGTATCCGTCGCAATCTGACTCGAGAACTTATTCGCACCAGGTCCAGAGCTAGGTTGCGCAACTCCATGTGCCGGAATCGCGCTCAATCTCGGCAACACTTTCGTAACATCCAGAGAAGCAATCGCACGTGGCAGACCCTTAACCACATCCTCTGTACTCTGCTTCGTCGCGCCATCCTCATCACCAGTCATCTCATACCAATCATCAGTCGTCAAATTTTCCTTCACTTCCACACCTCTGCCCCTCGCATTCTCATGTCCCATAAACCCCAGAGCCGCCACAGTACTCAACATCTCAGCCTTAGCCTCCTCCTTCTGCCGATTATACTTCGGCAACCTCAAATCCTGCGCATACTCTTCTTCCAATTCCTCCACATCAAGTTCCACGATACTCATCTGCCGTCCACTTTCCCCATCATAAATTCCGTACTTGCCATCACTCCAGCCGATGCCAAGACATGTGCCATCAGGTTTCCAGGCCAAGCTCGTGATATCGTAGTCGTCATCAGTTCTTTTGATTGTGTATGCGAGTTGTCCGGATATGATTCGGAAGATCTGGACTTGGGGCTCATCTCCGACTTTGGTGACGATGGCGAGGAGGTCGTGTTGATGCGAGAATGCTGTGAAGGGGAATTTTATGGGAGTTTGAAGTCGTTTTGAGCCTAGTTCCACTGTTGCTTTATCTTTGTGGAACAGTTCGTCTTCATCGGAGAGGTTGCTGGGAAAAGCCATTTTAATTCATTGTGCCATGTGTCGGGCATAATTAAATCGAGGAAGGCAGAGGTGGAATGGTGTTTACTAGCGCGTTTCCACGCGATCGGCGTGGCCTATCTGTGGCTTGGCATCAAAATCGTGGATTATCCTCCGAACGCAATACATTGTCAAATACATCTTCAACAAGGCAAGTGCTGATAGTCTGAGAATTTCAATGAATGCTCTATATACACGAAAATAGGCCGCAATTCAGCCGTTCATCATTCTCTCTGAGCGCCATGAGAAATAAAACCCCTCAGTATCTGTGATTCCTGCTCTCTCGTGAAGGTGCTGCTTTTATCCCTCCAAAAAGTTCCGAAAGAAAAGAATCGAAGCGCTAGAGGTATCACATCCCCAAATCCCAATGTAATAAGAAAAGCACGCCACGAAAATGCTAATTCCTCAGTCTCTCAACCTCCCAAGTAATTTCTGCGGCCCGAGCAGAAGTTTGCTCTTGCGCTTCGTCTCCTCTGTGTCCTCGACCTCAGTCTCCCTTCCGCCTTGGCTTGATGAACCACTCTTGTCAGGAGTGCTCTGTCTCTGCCTCAACCTTTCTCCAAATCCAGATAGATGTCGAGTGATTGAAGTTGCACGATTTCTCGATTCGTCCGGTTGCGCTCCCGATGCGGCATTTGGAGAACCACGTGGATATGGCAATGGCCGTGGAATGGCAGAAGGTGGCGGCGGCGGTGGACTATTGTAGCTGTAGCCAGATGATCCATTGGTCGTCGTTCCAAATGCACGAGGGAAGTCCGAATCTTCTGACCTGCGAATGTCCGCTCTTGAGCTCGATGGCGATGAGTGTGTCAGGCTTCGGTTGAGGTTACTGCTAGGTGGTCTTGCACTCGAAGGCCTTCCAGATGTGGTCGTCTCTCGATCGTAATAGCTGCTTTCCATAAGACTACTCGTCTCGGAGCTATTTGTGGTCCAGTCTGGTGGCCCTGGTAGCATGCCCATCTGAGCCTGACTCGTGTTGGGGCTCATGAATGTGCTCCTGTTCGCGAGCTCACGAAGTCGAGACTGCTGTTGCCTGCTTGGCTTATGGTGACTGAACTTGTTCCCCACGATGGCACCAGCATGGCTGATCAAGGCACGAACGAAATCCTTCTTCAGCTGCATGGCCAAATCTAGATTGGACCACGTCTTGTTGCGGTACTCCAGAGTAGGCATGCGGAAGACGAGATCATGCACGTCTTCAATGTTGCGCTTGCCTTGTCCCTTGTACGACAGGCATAGGACCATGCTAGGTATCTTGACGTAGGCCAGAGTCATGTAATTGGACGCTCTGCTCATCATCTGGGTAAGGTCGTCAGAGGGCTGCTCGTGGTCCTTGTCTTTATCCTTTTTCTTTTTCTTGTGGTCCTCGTGGAACTTCTGCGCCACAGCGACTCTCTTGCTCTTGTCAACCTTGTCGTCTGCATCTTGACTGCCAGCTGTACTGCGCATTGTAGAGAGCGAGCGCTCACTAGGCGAACGTGACATCGGCGAGAGATTCGCCCGCGAAAGAGCTTGTCGCGAAGCATTGGATCGAGTTCCCTCGCTCGTACGTGACTTGTCGGAGTGCTGAAATATGGCGAAGCCATGCAGGCCATGACTGGCGGCAGGACCATTGGAAATGCCGAGACCTTTACCATCGTTCTTGCTCTGTTTCTGTTTCTGCTTCTGCAGAGTCAACGTTGGCTTAAGGCGAGCGTCCAGAGAGCCAGGTCCATTAGCGTCATTCGATATCAAGTCGACACGATCGGTGGAGTCTGCTCCCAATACACTCTGCGAGTCCTGCCCATCGGGAGCATTTTCGTCTTCTTCGTCCTGTGACGGCAGCATGTTCTTGACCATGAATGGTGAAAAGCCGCCATCAAAAGCTTTGCCGCCAACACCCGGGAAGATATACTCGAAGATCTTGCGAGCTACATCGCGCTCAATCTGCAGTCGAAGAGGCACGAGGTCGACCTCAAAGTAGTCCACAACTGGTATGCCAGCAATGGCCTCAAGCATCAACCACTGGACGCGCAGCATTTTCGAATCTCGCAAGCGCCTGCCGCCCTTGCTCTCATCTGTGAAAGGTGAGATGATCTCGGGATAGATGGCATCCTTGAGCAAGTTGAAGCCATTTATGCGATCAATCTCCATGATGTTGTAATTCGACCCATCATAGTTGTCAGTCCTGTCGAAGGTGGCATCCTTCAGCTGTAACTCGATGAGCGACTCTCCCTTATCCCGGATGAGGTGCCAAGCGAGTTCCTTGGAAGCGATATGTAAATGCATGAAGCCACGAGAATTTTCCGGCTCTCGTCGCTCTTCAACATGCTGTTGCGATGTCGTGATAGCTTTCATCATGAAGAACAATTCATCCTCACAGCTGGCCAGATCCTGGTCGAGTTTGATGCGGTCCTTCCAGCCTTGGCGATCGAGGAATCTTTCGTTGACCTGGAAATGCATCTTGATCTCTTCCAGCTGTCGTATGCGCTCCTGCAGCATTTGAACCATTTCCGGAGCTCCAGTCAAGTCGCTGAAATCTGATGCAAGCATGATCTTCTCGAGACGTTCACTTCTAGTCTTCTCAAGAGGTTCATTATACAGCAAGAGATCCATGGCAATGACGTACATAGCGAAATACTGAGCCGAGTCGCATATGGCGCGGAAGTGTGGAAATTCGAGCCAGACATGGTCCATTCTGCTCTCTGCTTCCTCTGCACTCTCGGCTGACTTTGGGTCGCCTCCCGAGATGTCATCGTTATATTTGAGTCGCAGCTGATTGTACTTGTCGTAACGGAGACTGGCAGACGTGCGATGGACAACACGATGGAATCCGTAGGGATTGGTTTGAAACTCGAACATGATCTCCATTGGTACCCAAGGTGGCCAGTAAGTGCCAGCTTTGACACCATAACGATTGGCAGAGTAAAAGTGCAGATATTCCGTTGAGAAAGTCTTCGTGCTGGTAACGAACATCTGGACGCTGTCCGCCGCCGCGTTGAATCGTCGCTGCACGAGACCGCTGACATCGTCATCGATCTTGTCCTTCTCCATGATCTGGACGACCTTCAGCTGCATTCCCTTTGCTGTAACGAGCACGGCGGATTTAGGGTTCTTCTCGCTTTGAAGCTGAACCTGAGGTGCGATCAAGCGGAAGTGGTAAGTGTTCAGAGGAGCAAATTCCGTGGCAATGTCATCATGACCAGAGTTACCAGGTCCACTATCCCAGGTTTCATTGAGAGGTTCCTCTGCATCAACATAATGGCGTCCGTCACGAAGAAGCTGGTCGATTCGATCTTGTATAGTCTCCTCGTCGTCGGCCTCTGGGGACTCGGGGTCATTCGTGGTATAGTTTGTGGAGCGCGACCTCTGCCGCTTCGGCGTGCTGACGCCTTCTGAGTTCTGCCGCTCCTCAAGCACATCAAGAATGAACTTTACTGCACGACGGGACATATAGTATACGAAACCTCTTCTTTGCCCATTTTGGTGAATGTAGCGCAGGATGATGTTCCGCAAAGAATTGTTCCACTTGATCTGGGCATTGTGCACGATGAAGCGATTGTTAAAGTCGCTTGTGTAGTCAGCTAACGGTGCAGCGTCCATGTTCGACAATTCCGGGTCTTGACGTGGATTGGTGTTGTCATGTGTCTTCTCGTGGGCTTCAAAGAATGCTTCACTGGTCTCGAGGTCTGGCACAGCAGATGGATCATCGTGCTCAAGCCGCTGCAGGAGCTCGTATAGTACTGACTCCAGGAAGCGATGCTTGCCTTCCAAGTGTGTGGTATGACTCCGCAGAGTTTCAAGTTTGGCTTCGAGGGCTGCTGTCTGCTTCTTGTCGTCTTTGATGTCGCGTACCAGCTTCAATTCCTGCTCACCAACCGCGCGCACGTTTTGTGCCTGCTTGTCCTTAATCAGGTCAAGACGTCTCTGGATAAGCTCCGCCTGTACTCTGCGAGGGTCATTCTTCTTGGACACGACACAAAAGTGTGTAGGCTCATCACCGAAAGGGCTAGTTCTTGACGGATCGCCTGCAATCGTGCCGTTGTGGTCAGTCTGACGGAAGTACGTGAACCGTGGTGCATAGCCCAAAGGCAAGATCTTAGTCTCCGGATCTGCTTCAGCCGGGAGGATCCAGTCCAACTCTACGAAGTCGTCCATGTCAATCCATGCAAAGTCGTTGTCGGGAATGTCGAATTTAGACATGTCGACCAAAGGTACCTGCCCATGCAACGAAGCTAACGTGTCATCGTTCGCCTTCTCGATGTCCTCCGCGCTGGTACCTTCTATGTTTGCCGAAAGCGCTCGGAGATCTGCAGATATGAAGTCCAGTTGAGCCTGATTGATACGCATTCCGCTGGTCTGCTTGGCTTTCGTACCCTCTCTGCCTTTCAAATCAAAATGCTCACGTCTTTGATGCAGGTCGAGCATGAAGCTGTCCAGTCGCATCTTCAAGCCAGTAGCCGAGACTGAATGCCCAGCGTACTCCTCAGCATCCTTGTGCTTGTACACATGACTAATGTACAGTGGAGAGAGGAGCAGATTGTACTTGATTGTGGCCATATGTCTGCCGAATTTCTTGCTCTTCTTTTCCGTGATACCCCAAAGAGGTCCTTGCTTGATAGGCAAGGACATGACTCCGGAGAACATTGACCACCAATTGAAGAAGTGCGAGAAGAACCGAGGTGTCAAGTGGACCGAATTGTAGTTGTTGGACGGCTTGATGTTTGTTACAGACCAGTCGCGGTCGTGCGGCGCGGCCACGGCAATAGACATGTGGATATGATGGCTCCGGAACCCACGATACGCGTCATACTCCAGGCCGTTAGTCCCCTTGGCGAAGTCTGGATGCTTGAGAACAATGTCGTAGTGAGGTTTGAATTCGAAACTGCGGCCTCCTTCTGGGAGATCCTGTTCAAACATGAGCCCAGCAAGCCAAGTCACCTTGCCGGAAAGCTTCATTACGACCTTCTTGAACACGGCATCCTTCTTCGAGATACTGGAGCCGGATGATGTACTTCCATCGTCGTCTGTGGCCATGTTCTCTGAGTGTCGCGCATAGTTGTTGAAGTCTGGGACAGCAAGGATGTATTCGCCGCTGTCGACTGTCATGAACTTGCGTGGATCTTCGTCTTGTGCTATGTTCCAGCTAACGTCGCTGCGCCATACCATAACAAGACCAGCTCCATTCCCGGTCACAATGTAAGGGTCGCGGGATCCTTTGATCGTCAGGTGCACATCTCCATCTCCTTTCCATGCCACGTTGATGCGAGAGTGAAAGGTCAGGCGGATTTTGTCCCAGAAACCGACGCGATCAGACGGGTCCACGGGCGGTTTTGTGAAACTTTCCAGCACCTGCATCGCATCCTGAATCGCAGGCTGATATGATGTCGACCAAGATATCTTTGTGGCGTTGCTGGTATTGATCTCCATCTTTATGTCTGAGTAAGTCTTCACTGCAGAGATAGTTCTCCTGACATCGATAGCGAAGCCTCCTCGACCGGCACCCATTTTCTCCGGTGGCACTACCTGTACATTCACACTCCTCTGCGACTCGATGTCTCTGAACTCTTCTGCGATAACAAAATCGGTCCGGAGTGACATGGCTGGCATACGCGGAGACTGGCCATTGCCAAGCGTTGGTATGTGGAGAAGTGGCAGTGGATAGTCGCGTAGCTGTACACGAGCCTCGCCCATGATGACGTGGAGATTCATAGGCAAAAGAAGGCCATACTTCATATCCTGAGGCATGCCTTTGCCAACGCTATGCAGGAATTTCGAATACTCGTTGATCGGAAAGGAGGGCTTGTCGACCGTGATGCCAAAATCAGTGATTGCAATGACCATGAGTGCTGGTCGGCGGCTCCAAGCAAGGATGGGCTCATTCTGCTCCACATCATCGAGATCGTCCGATACGCCGAAGAGTCTTCGGATCTCCCTAATGGCATGGCTCTGGAATGTCCTCACTCGGTCGATGCGGTTCTTCCAGGACTGAGAGTTGTACTGGTCTAACTTCTTCCTCGCTTCATTGATCGAGACGTTGTGGGAGTCACTTATGCCGCACTTGCCGTCAGCATCATACCGCATATTGCGTCCATGATTCCGGTGCCTTGTGCTGTTCTGAGGACTTGGACCCTCCTCGCGAGTGCTCTGGCTCCTTTTGGCATTATTCGTCTGCCTGTTTCGCGACCTGGAACGCTGCTTCTCATGAGCCGACTGGGCACGCAATCGCGAGGAGCCACGCGCTTGGCTCCGGTTGATTCTCTTGGCCTTCAAGTTGAACGCTTCCTCGCGAGCAATTCTTTGCTTCTGCTCAAGCAGTCCGGCTCTGTAGATCGCACCCAGCTTGGATTCGAACAAGCTATCTTCGATATCGAATAGGAGGATCTGCGTTCGGAGAGTGACTCGAGGCACATGTTTAGGCCCTTCAGGCTCCTTGGTCAATATGTATTCGTTCGTACCCGTCAGGAAGTGGTGCTGAAGTTGTTTCGTTGTCTTTACGACATTGGTGATATTGTCAAAGATGTCATGAACCACGAGTGAATGTGGCACAGAAATGCGTATAGCTTCCGCAGCCGCTTCTATCGTCTTCTCTGCGACGGACTGCTTCCCAATCTTGCGCCTTATATCGCGAAGATCAAGCCTTAGAACCTTTACACTGACAATTCTGCTCCAAGCCGATTTCGTTGCGGGAGCTCGGACATATAGTCGCGTCAGTCGGCTGCGTGCAAAAGGCGTTGACCAGCGATGACGTCCGACCTCGATGTAGTAAGCTTGCAGCATCATTGGGGGATCTGCTGGTAGGCGAGCCTTGACTTGTACTAGGTTCGCTTTGAAGTCAACGGCAGTGATCTCTCTTCGAGCAATGTCCTCCAGCTCTGGATCAGCGACGGAAAGTCCGAGGCTATGGTGTCTGCTCAAGCTAGGCTTAGTGTCTCTGCTTTCTGTTCTCTCCAGGAAAGTTCTCTTGATGACCATGGCCGCCACGCCAATCGCAAAGTGCGTGTACAAAGAGTACTGCATGAGTATACTCTTGGCGAAAGAATTGATGTGGAAGATTGGGCCATGGGCGTCCGTTGACGTCGAGAAAGCAATCTCAAAGCGTGGCAGCGTCAAAAACGACTCCGGCTCAGAATCTTCGATCGAATCAACAATCGTGCCCTCAAGATTCTGGATATGGAAAGTCAGCCGTCGACCATCGGCATAGCTCTGATACTTCTTCTTCGGCGACCCATGTTCTTTCTTGTCTTTGTCTTTCTGCGGAGTCCTGGAGATTGACTTGCGCCGACTGTGCACATCCTGAAGAGGCTCGTCACGCTGAGCTTTGTATTCTGTGGTCCAAGACTCAAGTTGCAAGCCAAAGCCTCGAGTGTCTTGAGATACTTGGTCGTCAATTCCAGCGAGCTCAAGGCCAAAATCTGAACCCTCCAGTGTGAACTGCTGAAGCCATGGTGGCATCTGCCGCAAGAAGCTCGCATGAGGCTTGTGCTTGTCCTCTGGCCGTGCAAGAACATTTCTGCGCAATTGCTTGACAATTTGGCGAACGCCTTCGCAAATGTCGGGTCGCGTGAGAAATATCGTAAAAGTCTGAGCACGACCAGTTGCATTCACGGCGACATCGGGAAATGCATTGAGATCCACTTGCACTTCTACGAAGTCGCTGTGTAGGAGGTCGTGTCTGTCGCCGGCTGCAGTCTGGTAGTACAGACGATGTCGCGAGTGCCGATAGTAGGAATTGAGGCTGTAGTGTAACTGGCCGTCCGTTGCATGTGAAGACTCGCACTCTAACGCGACCGATGACACCGATGATATCAGCAAATCAAAGTCGTCGTCTTCAGCTTCTTTGTCTAATGGTGGAAGTGATATGCGAACGACTGGCTCCTGGATTGAAAGCTTTAAGTGCGCTTTAGGAAGTAGTTGCGATATCAGCTGATGATGAGCGCTGCTTGGACTACGCCGGCGTTTCCGCTCCGACCGCTGCTTCATGATCTCGCGAACGAGTGGCAAGTGCTTTGGGTCCAAGTCTATAGAGGGGGAAGTGCATACGAAATTGGCATACAGAATATTTGTATTCCGATCGCTGGGATCCTCGACTCTCGAGTAGTGTATCGTCCGCGAGGGCAAGGTGGTTTTGACAGTGGCTGTGACCATAGGTATATACAGCATGCGCTCCGGGTGGTCATGTCCATCATCGATACCTGCAGCGATGGCAATTCCCGTGAGGAGACCTTGATGTGCAATGTCCTTAGGAGAGAAGTACATCCGGTGAGCTGGACTCTTTGGGTCGAGGCGTAAGAGATCCAAGCCCAACTCCTTCATAGCGAAATTGAAGTAAACTTCCTTGTTTCCGTGCGATTTGATGTCGAGCTTCTTGGTTAGACCAACGAAGCCCACGGCGAATTGGATCTCCTGAATACCACGCAGGACCGAAGCAATGAAAGCCCGAGAGTCTGACACGGCACGAACAAGATTCTCATCGCGGCTTCCAGGCCGATCCAGCTCATCAACCACGTCCGCCAGCGATATGTCAGTGGGACCGTCATGCTGAGGCTGAGCATATCGGCCTCGGAGGAGATCTGCGCACCGCATCGCATGCTCAAAATCATCGTATGGTATATTGAGACGACCAAGCTTCAATGCAATAGAAGCATCTCGTAGCCCTTCGCGCTGCTGGTGAAGCATTCCATGAATGTTGACTGTACAATAGTCCAAGATCTCCGTATCTTCGCGACCTTCAGGTGTGAAGAGGACGCTTCTGATTAGCGACTTCCACTCAGCAGGACGTTGAGTTTCCGGTTGATGCTTGTTATGCTGGAATAGCCTGCTTCGATCAACGGTCTGTCTGCGCGTGTCCACCGAAAGCGTTATGCGCTCCAGTCTCACAGATCCAACGCCTTCAATATTCAAGGTCACAGCAGTCGCGATCAGATCCAGCAGTTTGAGCCAGTTGATCTGCCGGTGCAGTCTCTTGATCTTCTCTTTCGTCTCTGTAAGCTTTCGCCAAAGCTTTCCTCGACCTTCCTCGTCCTCATGCTCCTGCTCGGCGGGCGTCTTGGGTCTCGGCGGTGCATTGCCGTTGGCCTTCTCAAAGTTCCCAGTTTGCTGCTTTGCCGCCTCATCAAGTGCCTGAAGGTTCACCGTCACCACCAACTCTGTAATGACCAAGCTACACCAGGTTGGCAGAGCGAATGTCGGTCGATGCACAGAGAGTCCGACGCCACGGATGTTGACTTTGATGCCATGGCGGGGAGAGAAAGCGATGCGCCTGAAACCTGTGTAGCCCACTCGCTGGATTGAGACACCCGTGACTATGCGCAAGATCGCAAACACCACGAATGTAAACAGATATCCCACCACGATCAGGCCCAAGAGGAAAGATATTGTCGGCACAGGCATGGCGGACAATGCGCCATCAGCTCCGCGCGCGCCGGCGCACTGTCGTTTCGGTGTTCGATGCTATCCGGCGCGTAGTCATGCTGCAGTGAATGCAATCACGGCAAAAGAAATAGGCTGTTGTACATGGTTCGTGAGATCTGTAGTGAAGTCCGGAAGTAGCAGTGTGCGATGGAACTCGATGCGGGATCGTTTCTGGCAAGCGGCGATGAAAGGAAGGGCACCTGGCCTGTTGAGCGCTTGGCGTGGTCTACAGCTCGTGAATGAGTGTTGCTATGTCTATGGAAGAGAATGGTGTTCGTTGAACGTCTGCATTACTGCCGTTGCCGTTAAGCTTCTGCTTTGGGAGAACTACTATGCAAGGTGATGCTATGCGGAACCCGCGGGACAAAAAGTCTCGGCAATGGCTCCGTTCTGGGCGAGTCTGGTCTGCACAATTCCAGTTCTTTATTCGTTATGCTCTCTTCTCATTCATCTGTAGCTCTTCATAGCTACTCCGAGCTCATGGCTAATGCACCATGCGTATCACTCGTGGCACTCCGCGCATGTCGCGTGCTTTGCGTGCCTTCGGGAGCTTTGGCCGCCGCAGTGTGCTCGCTCGCTCAAATGTGGAGCCGTGAGCCGCTCACTCTATCACTCTATGCTATCCCCGGTCTATCATGCATCAAAATCATACACGGCTGCCGGATTCTCATGATGCCTTTGCGTCTTCCATCTGCGTATCAACACCGTTGCTCTCATCAACCTTGATAGCCTCTGCGATCTCAGCAGCGCCATTTGCAAACACTTGCTCCTTGACCACAGCGGCGCTGAGGCCCATCTTCTCCTCACTAGCAATCTTCTCTGCAGCCTTGACAATCTTAGCGATCTGCTCGTCGCCACCCTTCTTTCGCGACGGGCCTATTGGGCCCATGCCTTTGATTGAGTGGCTGCTAGCTGCTGCTGCAGTCTTGCCGGCCAAGTCTTCTATCTGCTTTGTGACATAGTCGTGATTGGTATCAAGTGGAGATGCTGATAGTGTCTGCACCCAATACTTGTTCCAGAGTGCCTCGAGTAGCTTGTTGTCGAGCGTCGATTTGAAGTGTGAGACTTCGAGAGGATAGTAGCGATTGGCATGCGCACCAAAGTCCTGGGCTTTTGCCATAGGAACTGCAGCCATGCCTTCAGCAGCCGATTCCTGGCCTTCAGGCTTGTAGCCCTCTGGATAAGTTCTGAAGGCGCCGATGTCGACCTTGCCGGAGCTGATGGTGCGATGCGGGTCGACGACCACGGCAAGGAATGGATCTTGGAACATCTGCTGACTGTGCTGAGTCGAGACGTCGATACCGGACAGCCAACAGCCGTAGCCCGGATGGCTGTGATACCATCCCACAGCATTCTCGAGCTGTCCTGTCTGACGCGACCGCTCCAAGAATTTGACCACGTACTCGTTGGCCTCATCTGCTGCATTGACTCTCGTCTCGGTACCCTCCACAGGTAATCGCACAGCATCGGTGACGATGAATGTTTCGTGCTCCACATATCCCAGCATCAAGCCCATCACCTCAATATCTCCTCCCGATCGCGCGTGCATCACCATCTTGACCATGGCGACTGCCGATATGCGCACGTATTTGAAGTGATGTGGATCTGACCGCCATGGTCGGGCCTCGTTGATCTTCTTTTGCTCGGCAGCATCGTACTTGTAGAGGGCGTCTCGGTTTGGGTCAACTAGTTTGACCGACTTTTCGGTTTCTATGAAGAAGTCAGCGTATGTTGCGCAATATCATAATGCACCATAACTCACCCCAGGCCTGTTGCGACTCCATGGCGGTATCTATAGTGGTGGCGAAGGGGATAGATGGGAAATGGTTGGCCTATTGACCAGCCTCTATCATACTTGGCCTTTGGGAAGTGTGCTTGGGCCTTGCCTATGTAGAAGATGAGCCAGGCCACGGGCGGTGTTTTGTGCGGTTGATGTCAGGCGAGAGTTGATGTTTGCCTGAGAAACGAAGCTCTGTGCCCCACTCGTTGAAGATCCGACGATGTCAGCGGAAATGCGGTGGAGGACAGAAGTTGAACGTTCACTTCGCTAGAAACACATTCAAAGATTGAAGTGTCGTCTTCAAGCCGTGAATGGATTCTTGGACAGTTGACTGTAGAATCTAACCGCTTGCGAAGCTCAGAGTCAGGTGCAGCAAGTCGAGGGAGCTTGGACATTTGACCGAGGCGCCAGGATGACGCGCTACACGTATCCGACCTGGAGACGCGACGCTCTCTAAACTGCACCCTCAAGTTCACCCTTCACCCAACAACGCCAAAATGCCCGGGGTACTGACACAGGCACCGGCGAATGTGCCCAGCAAGCGGGTCTTGCAAGAGACGACACAATCTCGCCGGAACCAACAAGCATCGCCACAAAAGAAGAGAAAGCTCGACGTCGACTCGAAGCCCGCGTTCAGAGTGCCGGGAAAGAGAGGTCCCAATGGCAGTCAGCTTGGGTCTAGTCAGCCCAAGAGCCACTTTGAGACTGAAGTCCTTGAGAAGCTCACCCAAGATATTGGCGACCTGAAAGAAAATAATGCAGAGAGAGACCAGAAATGGGCACGTCCCAGCCTCGACAACTTCGATCCCAAGACCAGCGATATCACCTTTCAGGCCATCGACGCGGAGGAAGGCACGCTGCATGGTGGCAAAGCGACGGTCAAGTTGTTTGGCGTGACCGAGGAGGGACATTCGGTGCTGCTCCATGTCACCGATTTCCTGCACTATCTTTATGTCGCTGCCCCAGTCTCCTTCACCAAGAATGACTGCGAACCCTTCAAGGTCTTCCTCGAGACCTCCATGGCTCAGCACTCCGCGGCTATACATTCTGTCCAGATGGTCCTCCGCGAGAACATGTATGGCTTCCAGGGCAATACCAAGAGCCCTTACCTGAAGATTACCGTGACCGACCCAAAGTATATCAGTCGCCTACGAACAGCGATTGAGACCGGAAATGCGAATTACAAGGGCATGTGGAAAGTAGCAGAAGGAGGAATCTTGACATTCGACATGATTGCATACGTGCTTCGTTTCATGGTTGACACGAAAATGGCTGGAATGTCGTGGGTCGGCATCAACGCAGGGAAATACACCATGATTCCAGATCGGGACAAGCAAGGACAGTGCCAGATCGAGGCATACTGCCACTATCGCGACATCATAGCACACCCGATTGATGGCGAGTGGTCGAAGATGGCCCCTTTACGAGTGCTGAGTTTCGATATTGAATGTGCTGGACGAAAAGGCGTATTCCCCGAAGCGAACGTCGACCCGGTCATCCAGATTGCCAATGTTGTAACTCGATATGGTGAGGAGAAGCCATTCGTGCGGAACGTATTCTGCATGGACACCTGCAGTCTCATCGTGAACACTCAGCTCTTCGAGTTTGATCAAGAAGAGAAGATGTTGATGGCATGGCGGGACTTTATCGAAGAGGTTGATCCAGATGTCATCATCGGCTACAACATCGCCAACTTCGACTTTCCGTATCTTTTGGATCGTGCCGCTCATCTCAAAGTGGCGAAATTCCCTTTCCTATCTCGTTTGAGGAATGTCAAATCTGTAGCGAAGGATACCAACTTTGCCAGCAAGCAGATGGGTAACCGCGACGCAAAAGCAACCAACACCAACGGCAGACTACAGCTTGACCTCCTCCAGCTCATTCAGAGGGACTACCAATTGCGAAGCTATACATTAAACTCTGTGTCGGCGCACTTTTTGAACGAGCAAAAGGAAGATGTCCACCACACCATGATCACGGAGCTGTACAACGGAACGCCAGAATCACGACGAAGATTGGCGGTCTACTGTCTAAAGGACGCTTATCTCCCACAACGACTGATGGACAAGCTGATGTGTCTGGTCAACTACACCGAAATGGCAAGAGTCACAGGAGTTCCTTTCAACTTCCTCCTTGCAAAAGGACAGCAAATCAAGTTCATCAGTCAGCTGTTTAGAAAGGCGTTGGAGCAGCAGCTAGTGGTTCCCAACTTGAAGACAGACAGCTCTGACGAGCAATACGAGGGTGCTACTGTCATTGAGCCTACTCGAGGCTATTACGACGTTCCTGTTGCGACTCTGGATTTTGCTTCCCTATATCCCAGTATCATGCAGGCTCACAACTTGTGCTACACCACGCTTCTAAACAAGACCGCCATAGAAAAGCTCGACCTGAAGAAGGACGAAGACTACATTGTCACACCCAACGGCGACCTCTTCTGTACGACCAAGGTTCGAAAAGGACTTTTGTCGCAAATTCTCGAAGAGTTGCTGGGAGCCCGAAAGCGCGCAAAGAAGGAGTTAGCTGTCGAGACTGATCCCTTCAAGAAGGCTGTGCTCAATGGTCGTCAATTGGCTTTGAAGATTTCCGCAAACTCCGTCTACGGTCTCACTGGCGCTACGGTCGGCAAATTGCCTTGCTTGGCAATAGCCAGTAGCACGACGTCGTATGGTCGACAAATGATTGAAAAGACCAAAGCTGAGGTAGAGGCACGATATACTATCGCCAATGGTTACAGCCACGACGCACAGGTCATCTATGGCGACACTGACTCTGTCATGGTCAAATTTGGGCCCAATGACTTGGTCAAAGCCATGGAACTGGGCGAAGATGCCGCGAACTATGTGTCGAGCAAATTCATCAAGCCGATCAAGCTGGAGTTCGAGAAAGTCTACTACCCATATCTTCTCATCAACAAGAAGCGGTATGCCGGTCTCTACTGGACAAACACCACCAAGTACGACAAGATGGATACCAAGGGTATCGAGACAGTGCGCAGAGACAATTGTCGACTCGTGCAGAACGTCATTGAAACCAGTCTGAGGATGCTTCTCATAGAACAGGACGTGCAGGGTGCACAGGAGTAAGTCAGAAGATCTCTGGGGCACGCCCCACAATCATTTACCACACTACTAACTTTAGCCCAGTTATGTCAAGGAAACCATATCAGAACTCTTACAAAACCGCATCGACATGTCAAATCTAGTCATCACCAAAGCCCTGAGCAAATCGGATTACGCTTCCAAACAAGCACACACTGAACTCGCTGAGCGGATGCGCAAACGCGATGCAGGGTCGGCGCCTGCTCTCGGTGATCGTGTGGCGTACGTGATGGTCAAGGGTGCCGCAGGTTCCAAAGGTTACGAAAAATCGGAAGATCCAATGTTCGTGCTCGAGAACAATCTTCCGATCGATACAAAATATTATCTCGATAACCAGCTCGCCAAGCCTTTAGGGAGAATCTTCGAACCAATTTTGGGTGAGAAGAAAGCGGCTTCACTATTGACGGGAGAGCACACGCGTGCGATTTCTGTTGCGGCACCTACGATGGGAGGTCTCATGAAGTTTGCGAAAAAGACGGAGACTTGCCTTGGTTGCAAGAAACCTTTGACTTCGAAAGAAGAACAAGGCGGTGCTGTGGGCGAGGAATGCAGACCTCGATTTGGGGAGTTGTATCAGAGATCTCTGACGAAGACGGCGGAGTTGGAGGTCAGGTTTGCGAGGCTTTGGACTCAGTGTCAGAGGTGTCAAGGGAGTATGCATAACGAGGTGATATGCTCGAGCAGGGATTGTCCGATTTTCTATATGCGGATGAAGGCTAAGAAGGATGTTGAAGATGCGGGTAAGGAATTGGTACGCTTCGATCGGGATGCTACGCTTTGGTGAAGATCGAGAGGCGGATGCACTGTCCTTGATCTTGATATGTGAGGCGTATGCGACATTGCCGGCGTTTCTGATGGTTTTGGGTGAGAAAGGCTGTCTGTCGGCTCTTACTATCACGCAACAATGAACGACTGCTTGGTTCTTCTCGTTGCGGATATGCCAGAATAGCGAAAGCATAAGCTATGAATGAACATGCACAGCATAACCTGGCCTCTCTTTTCTTGCCCCTCTTCCGGTCTTCTTGGTAATGATGCTGAGAAGCAAAGAAAAGGAGGCGTGCTCCTGTCCGGTCAGCATCTGCACAATCCTAGCACAAACCGACTCGCGATCAAAGCACATCCTGGCCCTTCGCATCCAGGGTTCTTCTGTAACGAGGAACCAGAGAAGTGGGAAAGGAAAAACTGCAACACGTGTGGCTCAGCACCGCGTGCGGATCGACGTGAATGATGTCAACAGGTTCGTTCGTCGGTGCGCGCAGCGTGCACGTTTCCTTCTCATCATTATCGAAGGCCGCGTAGCGTGTAGTGTAATACTTGCCTGCTATCGTACAGTTTTTAGACTTCGCAATCGGGAACAGGATGTCGTGCATGCATCTTCGCACGTGATGGGGTGTTTTTTGGCCCGGTTTCAGGAGTCCTGCAAAGCTTTTAGCGGCTGGCGCGTACCTGAGCTTCTGTCAGGTATACAGCCGCGAATCCCGTTCCCGTCGGTCCTCTCGCGCGCGATCGAGCTGACCAACAAGAGCTCAAAAGTGCGACATGGACGAATGGAAAGACTGGATGGGCTGAGGTACACCAAGTACTTGTTATCGAATGGGCGCGTAGATAATAAGAACATCGTGACCTCCTTGAACGCGTCTTCCTTTCGAAAGCCATTGATGCTGATGAGGCCTGCTGTATTTTTCGCTGGCTTCTTCAGGTTGGTGCGGATAATAATAAGTGCACATACCAAGTCCTGTTTTCGTGATGGTGAGAGAACCGTTGTTGGTGCACTCCAGGCGCTTGTCTCACAGAGCGGGACGGCAAAAGGCGGTCACGGCGGTAGACGCACTGCACAGCGGGTATGGTTTCTGGATAGAGGCCCTTTTCTCACATCTGTCGCAAGCTGTGGCCTCAGGATGGGGTTGGAACGCATGTGCTACGCTCGCTTGTCGCATTTTTCCTGCACGTCACGCAAGCATCGGAGTAGACCGCGTGCATCGGCAACACGACAGCAGCGGCATAGGAGGTATCGACCTGCTGTATGTGTGTTTCCGTGAGAGGGCCAAGACTGCTTCACCCTGACTGGCTCAGGCGCCCTAGCCCGGAGTTCCATACTACTGAGACTTTGGAAGTCGAGACATGCTAGCGCTGAGGAGGCTCAACTCCAAGGGACGCCGCAGATCGCATGGCGCTGCCGGCGCGGCTTGAGGCAGAAGCTGTTGTGTTGCAAGCTCCAGCCTACGGAGACGCGCTTCTGACGCGATCGAATGGAATCGATCAACGATGTCAACACTGGCGAGGACTTCCTCGTCGGCCTCAACCAGGTCTGGGCTATATGTGGAAGCTCGCACAACTCTACATACGGACGGAGCATCGCGGGATGGTCTGTCTTGGTGTTGTTGCTTGCTGGTGTCCGGCTCTTGATGCTGACTTCAGGAGGCGGACCCAGCACCAAGTACAAGCAGAACCAGAGCCAGTCGCCCGCCAGGCTGTCCGCTGTGCATGCAGTGCTTCGAAGCGAGCATGGATGCTCGGCGACGAGCGTGGCCAACCCAATCACAGATCGAACAGACGTGAGTTTTGCAGAGCGGCATGGTGGGCACAGTGGGCATGGGACGGCGAGACAGTGGTGCACAGGGTTGCATGGTCGCGGTGGTCCAGCGCTATGCCGCTTCGGGCTTCATGCTTCCGGCTGCTGCAGCAGCTTTGCCTGCTTGCCCCTGTGCCTAACACAACACAACACACGCCCGTGCACGCCGGCCGACTCCTCTCGCGCTGGCTCAGCCGTGAGTGCTCGCTGCTCTCCCTCTCAGCAGAGCGAGGAGCGTGTCCTGTGCTCACACTGCCCACTGCCCGCCTGTCCTGTCTCGTCTCGTCTCCTGTCGTCAATCATCTAATTTCACCATCGTCACCTCCACATCGACGTTGACTTGCTCGTCTCGTTATCGTCGTTACTAGTTGTCTATCGCCTGCCTATTATCTTTGCTGAATACAGACGTCGTCATTCTTTTGATGCTGTATTCGTCCCTTCTTTGAAGCACTTCTTTCAAGCCTCTTCGGTAGCCGTACACTCTTTCCGGCTCCGACGGCGACACTCCTTAGTTTCTTTATTGCTTGCTTGACTGCGACGCTGAATACGATACCGATTAATCGCCAATCGACCGACTAGCGACAACCGCGACATCAAACGAAAGCCGTACCGCAACAGAAGAGCCAGTGGCCTCTCCATTCACACGTCCGCCTGGTCGTCGGATCTGTCTGTGCAACACCAGCACAGTTTTCATCCCTTTCAATCCAGGCCCTAGCCCGGTTCCAACTATCGGACTAGGACTACGCCTTTCACGAATCGGTCTACATCTCGACGCCGACCGATCGCGAATCGCTGCGGCAGTGCCACGAATCAACGACATCTCATTATTGTATCATACCACCAGGCAGTGAGAAAGCCGGCAACATGGCCGACGTGATGCAGCCGCAACAACTCGGCCAACCACACCAGCAGCAAGACGCGAAGCTCAAGATGACGCCTCCGTCCCCAATCAATGCAAGCACGACCAACAGCAATGCATCGAATGTCAATGCGAACACATCCAACAATGCCAATTCCCGCAGACCCCCGCGAAAGAGCACCCTCACCCAACAGCAAAAAAACCAGAAGCGTCAAAGAGCTACTCAAGACCAGCTCATGACTTTGGAGGTCGAGTTCAACAAGAACCCAACACCGACCGCGCTTGTGCGAGAGCGCATAGCATCCGAGATCAACATGACCGAGCGATCCGTACAGATCTGGTTTCAGAATAGGTGAGACTATACGATATTACTAGTATGCAAAGATTGACACTGACCAAAAATCAGGCGAGCCAAGATAAAGAACATTGCGAAGCGAAGCATTGAGAGCGGCGAAGACTGCGATAGCATACCAGAGTCGATGCGTCAATATCTGGCGATGCAAGCCTATGGCCCTGGAAAGGGACTACCAGGCACAATGCTCGGAAGAGTTGGACCTGGCTTCGCTCCCTATGGCAATGGCTCGCTTTGCCTGAACACCGATACATCCTCCGGCAAGGTTGTCATTCAGCACTTCCACTGTCGATCTCTTTCTATTGGCACATGGCGACGGGTTGGCCAAAGCACGATGGATCTGGTTATCTTCTATTCACCCGACAAAGCTTGCGTTACCTACTACATTAATAACGACTCCGCCGGATACAAGATTGAATATCCTTTCGCCTGGATTAAGAACATTACGCTTGAGCAGGGAGATGTTCTCGCGGCTGCAGAGGGTGCATCTCAGCGATCTGGAGGTCTGGTCATTGAATTGACCCGTCCGCCAAAGTTCTATATGGACAGCTCTGGTAGCGGCGGCTTCTACGAATGCGGCGACTTCACGGAAGACCAACAGGCAAGCCAAGTGATGGTGCACCACCTCGGTGGGCCATCGAAGGTCCTTAGCGGCCAGCTTGCGAAGCTCGTGTCACTTGAGGCTTACCAGAACCGACATAACAACTTCTTCGACCCAAGTGCTTTCGCTGTGTCTGCGCCGGTTTCTCCGATCGGTCACCGACCTGCTAGTCAGCCAAACCACATGATGCATCCGCACAATGGCATGCACCTCTTCCCACCGCAGGACCAACATGTCGGTGGGATGGGTCCACCAGGACCACGTGGTCACAAGCGTCAACGAAGCCGCTCTGTTCCCGTGGCGATTGATCTGAACATGCTCAGGCAACAAGGACCAATGCCATCCTTCTTGATCCAGGAAGAGAACCAGCCTCCACACGTGCCGATGCAGGATCCAAACATCTTTGCGCCTGTGCCACAACATCAAGTACCACATGGCTTTGCTAATGGTGCAGCTGGTCCTCACTTGAGCATCGATACCTCTTCAGGCTACAACATGGGACTTCAGTTCAATGGCTCCTTGTCCGCGACCACTGCCAACTCACCAAGTGAATATGGCACACCAGGATTCTTCACATCTGCGCCGGCCGCCGAAGGTATGCAGTCGACCCACTTCAACCCACAGTTCAACAATGGTTTCTTGGCTGTCGACCCAGGTTCCATGCTGGGCACTAGCACAACACCTTTGTCTGCTGTCACAAGTCATGGCGACCCCATCATTGCGGATCACTCGCCGCCGCTTAATGGCATGGGTCGCAGCCAGAGCGCAGACATGTTTGGCACTCCTGGTGAGCACTCTCAGTTCGGTGACGAGGCACTTTACCTGTCGGAGTCATTCAACAAGCAGATCGCGCTGCCGTTCCGAAGCCCGATTGCGGATGACACCTTCCAGTCTCCAATGCCAGAAGGCATGTTTAACTTCCAGTCGCCTCCGGCAAGTGGTCCGGACGGTAATCTCAACATGAACGGGCAATCGCAGATGAACTATCAAAGCCCTCAGCACGATCCTACTGGCTCAAACTACCAATCGCCGTCTCAACAGCCTGGCCAGATGCACCAAGATAGCGGCGTCTCTTTCTCGACGCCATCCCAGGATCAGACCGCGATGTTTAACAGCCCTGCTGAGAACGGCATGCTCTATCAGGACTCGAAGATGTACTCCAGCCCTGGACAGATGCAACACGTTTCCGATGAGCAGCAGATGTTCCATCAAAGCCCTGGACAAGGATTCGACATGCAGAACCAACAAATGTTCTTCGTTGATCCTCACTCGCTTGGACAGCAGCAATGAAGAAATTAAGCTGCAGTATGCTTTGAAGACAGATCTCGACGATTATGACGCGACTCAGAAAGGCCACACTTACCACGGCCAATAGTTCATCTCGGCGTTGGAAGAACCTACAATTCGTAATATACCCATAATTTCGTGTGGATGCTTTTGCTTGCAAAGCTAATTTTCTGGATCTGGCGTGTTGTTGATTTTTGTCGCTATCTATGTGTGTGTGCGGGCAACAAAAGAGACAAAATGCCCTGGGCGAGTCGCGGATTTTACGAATCTCTCTTAATTTTTAGTCAAAACGGCGTTTATACTGCCGCAGTGCGAGCGCGGATACAAATGGATCTGGGGATCTGGTCTTGATGAGGGAAAGAAAGGCCTCTCTGGCTTTTGGGAATATCATCGAGGATTGGAAAGAAAGACGGCCCTTGAAGGATACCCCGAAGGCGAGGAATGGATGTTGGGGAATTGGGATAAGGCAAATCATTGTGGATCTGTGTTTTGCTTTTCATTGTTTGTTTGTTTGTGTGTGTGTGTGTTTGGACAAGTCTACTTGCACTGGAGTGGTTGCTGTTTAGCGGACATGTTGCGAAATCTCTCTCCTGTAGTCACTTTTCTCGCCGACCAGTGCTGATTATTGCCTTCTGCCCGGAGCGAAGGTGCGCTGAGTTCTGCTTGAAAACTCCCTCTGTATGAAAGAAAAAGACTGACTGCATTTTGCTTTACCTTTCCTCTCCCTTTTTCCTGATAGCTACAAACGAGAAAGATTTGAGTATTGCTTCCATGGCACTCTCATCAAGCCCGTATGATGGATCCCATGGTTGTCGATCTATCGATAGCAATTGATCGGCGTCCAAGTCCCAAATGCGAGCATGCCTGCGGGTTCCTGCCTTCTGCCTTCTCCTCCTCGCCGGCTTCTCGGATTCCCGTCATCCCTAGCGCTGAGCACACGACCTGCCACTTCACACCTATTAACAGAAGGCACGCGACACCTACAGATGCTGTGTCATCGCGTCTGCAGCAGCCGAAAACAACGCACTTGCATATGCTCATCAAGACCTTGATTTTAGGACGAAGATACGGCCAAGTTCTGGGGAAAGGACATTGTGACGAGAAGGGCATCCAAGATGGCTGGCCTTTCGGCATACCACATCTACAGATCAACTTCGGGCATAGCTTACTCTTACTGTACTGTCCCCGGCTCTGCGCGGAATGACTATGACTTGGAAAGTTGATAGCTCCGAACGTGCATGATGAGGTGTATGCTAAGCAGGAGCGAAGCTTTGTGAGCATGGAAACGCAGGTAAGCATCGCGTGCTTCTTTACTCCATCCTCGTCTTCTACTACTGCTCTCGTGAGTTCTTTCTTGTGCAGCTACAAAGACAAGCAGTGAAGTAGAATGCCATAATGGGCGCTGGCGCTTTCATCGAACCTTTGGTCGTGGTATCTTTGCTTGTTGGAGGGACTTTGGTGAATCGAGAGACGAGAACTTCGAACAGTACCAGGTGATTTGGACATAAGAGGGATGATAATTTGGAATCTGGATCGTTGAGTCCGAGGAGTAAGAATTCTCAGGATGGGTTGTTGAGTCCGGTCAAATTTCTTGAACAGAACGAAGGTTGGTATTTTCGTGGACTGTCATTATAGCTCTCGTGCTGAAAGCGTCTTCAAGATGATACATGGCATACCAGAGAAGTTGGTGTGCTGGGCTGGAAGAAGTCCGTCAAGTCTCCAGACACACGACAATTCTCCTCTCGACTCCTCAGTCGTCTGCTACAGAAGCTTCCATTTCTGGTTGAAGTCTGGTATTGGGCCCTCATCTATTGGGTGTACCAGCTCGGACGAGCCTTCACGGCCGTGACTCTTGTTAAAGACACTGTTCATACTGCGCGTCGACACGCACTGCAAGTCGTCCGGCTTGAACAACAGATAGGTATCTTCTGGGAACCTGCCATTCAGAAATTCTTTCTTCAGTATCCGACCATAATGCACTGGATCAATCGCATCTACAGCTTCATCCATATTCCAGGAACGATATTGTTCTTGATCTGGCTGTTCTACATGACTATCACGCGCATAGGAGATCTGGAACCACAACTCAAGCTGGGTTGTATGAAGCTCGAAGACGAACCATGGCAATGTGTAATCTACTAGCTTTCGTCGTCTTCACAGTTTGGCCTTGCATGCCGCCACGACTGCTCAGTGATCCAGAACACAACGGTAAAGATGCGGCGGAAGCCAAATCGTATGGGTTCGTCGACACTGTTCATGGTGTCGGTGGTGAAAGTAGCGTCTGGACTCAAAACAAGGTGAGCATGACAGCCGAGTCCAACTCCTATCGTCATTACTGACTTACAGCCCATTCAGTTTTGTAATCAGTACGCCGCAATGCCCTCGCTTCACTTCGGGTACTCGGCGCTTATCGGTTTCAGCATCGCCACAATACCGCTTTCACGAAACGACATGACACGCTCGGTGAAGTTTTGGCGATTCAGATCCAAGCTGCCCAGCGTCCGAAGAATGACATGCGTCGCACTAGGCTTGGCATATCCGGTGACGATCCTAGTCGCAATCATTGCGACAGCCAACCATTTCATCCTGGATGCTGTGGCAGGTGCGATCGTTTGTGGCGTGGCGTGGAACAGTGAACGTTTGCTCCTCAATTTGCTGCCTTGGGAGGACTATTTCTTGTGGCTTGTGCGCATTCATAAGCCGGAGATGGCGAGTGAAGAGTATGCCAGTTTGGACGAAAAGACGGGCTTGCGCAGGAGTTCGGATTCGTTCTGATAGTCGGGAAAGCGAGCGCATGACCTTTCTAAAGCGATTCTTGGAAGAAGCAATTTTGTTCTACTTCTTCTCTCTTCACCTGTTGCCATGTGTCCACGCATCCCAAGCTCGAGCTAGGCACAGTCTCAGCCTCTATTCCTACTAAGCTGCGTCGGTAGGATAGGTCCATACGTACCACCTCCGACAAACTCCTCGGAAAACTCCTGTATCTCTGCCGAATGCGTACTCATCATAGTACTCTCAAGCCATTTCGCATACGCTCCATCGCCCACACTCCCTTGCACCGTAGCTTTTCCCACTCCTCTTATCCCCTCAAACAGCTGCAAAACTGCAAAGTCGCACGTCCCGTAACTAGATTGAAACACTTCTACTTCCAACTCTTCAACCCCACTAAAGCTCTCTGTAGCCTGTGTCTTTGAGAATCGAGGATCTGTGTCTAATCTCACGTGTATAAAGAACCTCTTGATCAACGTCGCGACTCGTGGGTATATTACGGGAGGTAAAGGTGTGCGAGTTAATCGATCTAGGAGGAAGCGAGGTAATGCTGCGAGGAGATTCGGGTGTGCGAGGAATGTATTGAGTCCGTAGAGTACTGGCGTGGCCTCTGAGTGTATCTTTTTGCAAGTTGGAAGTATGTTGGCGCAGACTCTGTTCTTCTTGTTTTCTGAGGGTTGTTGGCCGGACCATACGCGACCTCTTTGGACGAGGAGCTCTTCGTAGATCTGATTCCGTAGCTCCGAAGGGAGTGAGAGGAGGAGGCTGGACTCTTGGGTCGACATTGAGGTGTCTTTGAAGGATGGCGGAGGACGTTCTTTGCGGACGAGAGCGACGTGCATCTTGAGGTGAATAATGGGATACAGACGGAATGCGACTTACTCAGGAAGGTACTACTACTTTGCGGTCCATTGACGCGATGATAAGCTCTCAGGGAGCTCAGGAGAGCTAAAGTGCAGCGTGAGCGTGATAGGTGGTGGAGGAGCCTATGGAACAAAGTCGGGGACGGAGCCCTAGATCTACTAAGTGGACAATAGTACTTCTAAGTCGTAACCCTTTACTTCGTACGATAATATTAACCTTAATAATAGCCGCGAAGCTTACCTAGACTCGCTATATCTTTAACCTTAGACTCGCTATACTTTCTACTAACTATATTATACTTTAAGAGCTACTTAAACGCTAATATACTCTACTATAACTTTAAATAATTATAACGGTATTTAGCGCGTAGATATTCTTATAATAGCTTTAGGCGCTACTAAGGCGACTATTAAGGAGATTAGCGAGATAGTTTTACTATATTCGTAAGCTTACTCGCGGTATATCGCTATAAACTCGTAGCTAATTTCTATAGTTTTAAAACTCTCCGCTACCTATAAACTATAAATACTTAAGATTTCTAGTACTATAGTAAGAAGATATAGTAAGATCTATTAATTAAAACTAAAGATAAGAAGACGAAGAAAGTAGTATTAAATAGGCTTCGTAAGTATAAGGCTACTAATATAATTATAGAGATATTTAAGGGTAAGGATAGCCTATCGCTATACTACTACTATATAAGGCTTAGCGATTCGTATAAGTACCGTATTAAGAATACTAAGGGTAAACTAGTCTACGCTTATTATAAGTATAAGGGTAAGTTAAGTTATACTACTAGCGCTATAAAAGAAAACGAAGAAATAAATAAGGATATTAGCGAATTAGTAGCGATATAGGCGCGAGTCGAATCTATAAAGGCTAAAAATATATCTCTCGAAGAGCGGATTAAATTACTAAAGGCTAAGTTAACTACTCTCGATAGTAAGGTAGTTTTACTTAAATTATATTATTAATAGTAGTTTACGTAGCTTAAGAAT